>JAHTLZ010000193.1:386254-408065 GCA_023846285.1 Phrynocephalus versicolor
ATAATAATAAGAGCTAAACAGATAAAACAGCAGGTGCAGGAGATGGCGATGGCGGAAAGAAGGAAGGAGGGAAGGAAAAAAAAATCATCCAAACGCCTCCCGAAAGAGTAAGGTTTTAAGAGCCTTCCGGAAGGCGGGCAGGGACTCTGCTAGGCGCACTTCTGCTGGTAGATGGTTCCACAGCGTTGGGCCAGCCACAGAGAAGGCTCGGGAACGGGTGGAGGTTCTCCGAGCCTCCCTGGGCGTGGCCACGCGCAGCATGTGCGCCCGCGACAACCTAGTTGGACGGGCCGAAGTTGACCGCTGGTCGATCCGCTCTGTCAGGTAGCCAGGTCCTAGGCCATGGAGGGTTTTGTAGACCAAAACCAGGACCTTGAATCTGATTCGGGCTGCAACGGGTAACCAATGCAGGCGGGCCAGAACTGGGGTGATGTGCTCATATCGACGCACACCCGCCACCAGTCTGGCCGCCGCATTTTGGACCCGCTGCAGACGCCGAATCAGAGTCAAGGGCAGCCCCATGTAGAGCGCGTTGCAATAGTCCAGTCTCGAGATCACCAACGCCTGGACCACTGTTCTAAGGGATTCCCCATCCAGGTACGGGCGAATCTGGGCGATTCTACGCAGGTGGAAGAAGGCAGCCCTGGACACGGCGGACACCTGGGCCTCCATGGTGAGCGCCGGGTCCAGGACTACTCCCAGATTCCGGACTGAGTCCGATGGCCTGAGGGAAACACCCTCCAAGGTGGGAAACGGGCCACCGTAGCTGGATGGGGTAGCCCCGCTAAAAGAAGGATTTCAAAGACTTTCCAGAGGATAAACTATTCTAAGAGAAATGGCTTTCAAGCCCAGCTGTTGATGGGAATCCCACCTGGCCCCGCTATCTTTTGTTACCAAAGGGAATGCAGAATTCCCCCCCCATATTGAATCGCAGAATAGTAGAGATGGGCACGAAACGAGCAATTTTTCATTTTCGTTTTCGTTTTTTGTTTCGTTACGTAATGAAACGAAAAACGAATTTTGACTCCAAAATGAAACAAAATGACCCGAAACATGAAAAATTTTGTCGACCGCTTTGTTTTCGTTACGGCAAATACATTGAATTGTGCTAAATGGTAACAAACAGCAATTTTTTTCTTTTCTTTTTTGTTTTTTCGGGTCGTTACGTAACGAAACAAAAACGAATTTTTTTGCAAAAAACCTCATGAAAATGGAAACGAACCGAAACGGACCCCTAAATAACCAAACAACAAACGAAACACCTTTTTTTTTTTTTTTGAGTCGTGCCCATCTCTACAGAATAGTAAAGTTAGGAGGGGCCTACAAGGCCATCACAGCAAACCCCACCCCCTGCTCCAGGCAGGTCTATTCAGGTCCAAGGATGTCTGCCAGGGGGTGGTCTAAATTTCTCTTGAAGGCCTCCAAGGCTGGAGCACTTACTGCCTCCTGAGCTCATGGGTCCCATTGTCATAACTCCTCTTAACAGTGAAGAAGTTTTTTTTCCTGACATTCAACCATTTGGAATTGGCTTTACTTATTTAGAGCTATGCAAGAGCTAAAGATGTTGATAGTCAGGATGGGCACAAAACTGAAAACTGAAATGCTGCTTCATCATGTCATTACGTAACGAAACTAAATGAAATGACACGAGGAAGCAGCACGCCATTACAGACAAAATGAAATGGTGGGTTTTTTTTGTTGTTGAAATGAACCATTTCGTTCCACCTGTAAGCTGCTTAAAAGTTTTTAAAAGCTTTTAAAAGTCCATGATTTTTGCTTGTCTGTTGTGGCTTCTTTTATTGTACACCGCCCCGCGTTCCATCTCGGAAGATGGGGCGGTATATAAATGTAACAAATAAATAAATAAATAAATAATAAAAAACTTTTTTCCCTCCCCCTAAGCCCCGCCTGCCAGCTGATCGGCACTGGAGTGTGTGTGTGTGGGACTTTTCTCCCTCCCCAGCACCAATCACCTGGCAGGCGGGGTTTGTGGGGGAGGGAAAAGGTTTTTTTTTTTAAAAAAAAAAAGCCCTGGGCTTTTAAAAAAAACTTTTTGTCCCTCCGCCACTTTCCAGCCCCCCCTCCCATGAACCATTTCATTAATGGTTCGTTTCATGCGATTTTTTTTTTTTTGAAAAATTCATAGGAAACAAAATGACAAAAAATGTTGGAGAGGGAGGAAAGGAAAGGAAAGGAAACACAATATTTTTGTTTCATGCCCATCCCTAGTTGATAGCATCCAGTTTGGCCCCAAGGCCCTGCCCAATTTCACTGTACACTGGAAGTGGCTTCCGAATAACACTTGTGGAGGCTCAGGCACAAGGCTGGCCACACCCGGAATCAAGGTGAGAAGGCAGCCGACTTGGTGTGCGGTAAAAAGATGGCAACTTGTTTCATCGTCATTTCATCCTTACGTTCCTGGACAAGATGTCCCTTGTATGCACTGTGCCTCCCGCCCACACCTCCGCCCAGCACACAGCTTGTAGACATGCGGATGGATAAAGAGCATCCATCACAGAAAGGTCACCCCCTTCACGGGAAGCCTGACAATTCAGATCCGCGAGAGGATGAAGCTGAGCGATTAAAGCAGAAGCGGCAAATTGAGCTTGACATCTGAAGAAGACCTGTGCTATTCATTAACTTCTCCTGCTGGACCAGTTGATGAGTAACCGTGCACCAGGTGGGATCAGAAGGAGCTGGAAGGTCAGGGACTTTGTGGCTCCATCAAGGAGACTCATGGTACACCTCAAACCTCAGATCCATTCACTCCATGCAAACCGTACTTGATGTCCAGCCCAGACTCAGCGATCTGAAATTATTTCTTTATAGTCATTCTGCAGTTGATGAATCATTGACAGAATGAGTGCAAAGGCCCAGATTAAGTTTTTTTTAATTGTCATGTTTTGAAGGATGGATGAGACCCCAGGCTCATTCCTTTGGTCCCCTGGCCTCATGCATGATTTTTCACCTGGGAGGGCATCTCAAAAGCAAGAGATGGGCTCACCCACCTGGGAGGGATCCAAATATGTCAATTAACTGGGACAGAGGGGGAAATTGGGGGGGTGTCAATATGATAGCTATGTTTAAATATCTGAAAGGATATCATATCATAACCTGTGATGGGAGGGTTCCATATGGCATTGAACATAAGAACCTAAGAACCTAAGAAGAGCCATGCTGGATCAGGCCAAAGGCCCATCTAGTCCAGCTTCCTGTATCTCACAGTGGCTCCACCAAATGCATCTGGGAGCAGATGAAACTAGATCTCTGTCTCTTGATCCCACTCCCCTGCATCTGGCCCTAGAAGTACCCCGGCTTTTAAGCCTGGAGATGACACAGCTCCATCATGGTTTGTAACCTGGGATGGACTTTTCCTCCAGGAATCTGTCCAATCCCCTTTTGAAAGCATGTTTAGCCATGTTCTGAAAGCTAGATGCCATCACCACCTCCTGTGGCAGGGAGTTCCACAGACTAACAACACGCTGGGTAATTTTTTTCCCCTTTTGTCTGTTCTTACTCTCCCAGCCCTCAATTTGAGCAGGTTATGATAGTGGGATATGACAGCCATGTTTAAATATTTGAAAGGATGTCATATTGAAGAAGGGACTGGTTTGTTTTCCATGGCTTCAGAGACTAGGACTCAGGGCAATGGTTTCAAAGTACAGGAAAAGAGATTCCATTTGAACATTTGGAAGAACTCCACAAGTGTCCTTATGTGGAGGTTTTTAAGCAGAGGCTGGATGGCCATCTGCTGGAAATATGTGATGGGGGTTCCTGCATGGCAGGGGGTTGGACTAGGTGGCCCTTGAGGTCTCTTTCAACTGATTCTAGGAATACAGAATATGATCATGGTAGACCTTTATGGGTGAAGACATCACAGTACTGGTGCCGAAAGAGGCAGCCAAAAAGATTTGGTGACTCGGGAAAGGCACTCTTCTTGTATAGAAAGGCTAAAAGTCTTCAGGTTGTTGGCTTTGGGTGGGCAAGGAAGACAACGCTGGCAGGGCACAATGGGAGGAAGTTCATCAAAGGATGTGTCATTCAGGGCTTTTGATCCTTCAACTGTAACAACAAAACTCTAGATGTTCCTTGGGAAAAGACGGCCGGCTGAGTTGCAATACTTCCAATCCCTGATTGCAAAATGCACATTAGACACGTTGATGAGAATAGAGAGCTCTCTCTCTCTTTGAATTCTTGAAGGCTTCCCCAGCTGATAGCTGTTGTTATTTTTTTTTTCAGCCTGTTTAGCCATGTACTGGAAGTTGTTCTTCCTCACGTTTTGCCAGAGAGTCTGCCACAGAATCTGGTGAAATGTCAGGAAGAAAAACTTCCAGAACATGGGCAAACAGCCTGAAAAACTCACAACAGCTCTCTCTCTTTTACTGATTGTTCAGGAGAGCCTCCATGTTCAATAGCACAGTGTCTGGGAGCGACCGGCGGGAAAGAGCTGGTGAGCTTCCCGCCTTTGCTCCTGAGTGTCGAAACACAACATTGCTTAGACCACAGCATGTTATCTGGGGGACAATGGGACCTGTAGTGCAAAAGATAGCTTTTCCAAACTGTGTGTCCTCGGTTGGTTGGGGTCAAAAGCAGACAGACCTCTTTGGCTCAAACTTATGGGGAGAACCTTTCTGAGGTTCTTCATACAAAACAAGCTTCAGGTCAAGCATTTTTGGGAGGGGAAACTCTGTAGAAACTGCTCCACAAACTTGTTAAGAAGGGGAAACTGAATTCATATTTCAAGTTCATGTCTTCCTTGAATGTTTGGGCCTTGAAATTTGCCCCTAACCCTAACCCTAACCCTAACCCATCACAACATTTGCTAAAGTAGTTGAAGCTTCCCCTTCGCCTCCGAGGACTCCCTTCTCTTTCAGTGTTTCAGTCCATGGAGGAGGCTGAGGAGGCCAGAGGTGAATGTCTGGAGAGATCTTCAGCACCAAGAAGAGTCCTTCCCTAAATTTAGGGACCCCTTGATTCTTCCTCATGCATCTGCATGGAAATGCATTGAGGCGCCCATTTCAATGCAGGCTCCTTGGAGCTTCAGAGAGCCTGCCTCTGGCCATGGTGCTGAAGAAAGCCACGATCCAGCACAGTCTTTTCAGAACACTTCTAAAAGTACGAAGAAGAATTAAAGGGAGGAAAGAAGAGGAGAGGGAGTTGGGAGAGAGAGATGATGGCGATGGCGATGGTGATGAGGATGATGAGGATGAGCACAGAGAGACGAGCAGATTTATCTCAATATTCATTAGTCTTTAAAGCTCCACAACACGCAGCCTATCTCACTCTTCCTTCCACCTTTTTCCTTTTAATTCTGTTCTGTTCTGGGAGAGTAAGAACAGACAAAAGTAAATATTTTTTCACCCAGCGCGTTGTTAGTCTGTGGAACTCCCTGCCACAGGAGGTGGTGATGGCATCTAGCCTGGATGCCTTCAAAAGGGGATTGGACAGATTCCTGGAGGAAAAGTCCATCCCAGGTTACAAACCATGATGGAGATGTGTAATCTCCAGGCTTAAAACCAGGGCACTTCAAGGGCCAGATGCAGGGGAGTGGTAACAGGAGACAGATCTCTAGTCTCATGCACTTCCAGAGGCATCTGGTGGGGCCACTGTGAGATACAGAAAGCTGGACTAGATGGGCCTTTGGCCTTATCCAGCAGGGCTCTTCTTATGTTCTTATGTTCTTATGTTCTTAATTTGTCCAGCAAGCGGCTTCTGTAGCAACCTCAGCTTCTAAAGAAGAGGACAGGCAGCAAGGATAGTTCTCTTCATCACAGGAAGCTTTGGATCACACAGTTTATATCAGAGGGTTTGGGGGGGGGGGCAAATAATTCAACAGCAATGGATGGGCATTGCCTAGCCTAGCATATTTGGGTGTGTGAGCCTGTCAGAGTTTGAGATTTCGCATGCACAGAGTGCAATTGTGGGGACTGTACAAAATGTAGCTCTGGAAATGTATAACTTTTGAATGTGTGAAGTGAAGAGTCAGAAGGGACCCTCCAGATCCTGGAGCACAGCCCCTTTCAATGTGGCACCGTGGGGGAATCAAGCTCTCAAACTCTGGCTGCGCAGCCAGATGCCTAAACGACTGATTGCTAGTAGCCAGTGACACAAAGAGGGCCGTCCTTAATACCAATCCTAAATCTATATGGATGGGAGGGACCATGTAGATCAGGCATGTCCAAACTTTGGCCCTCCTAATGATTTGGACCACAACTCCCAGAATTCCAAACCTGTATTGCCAATGGCAAAGGACTGTGGGAGTTGTGGTCCAAAACATCTGGAGGGCCAAAGCTTGGAGATGCCAGATGTAGTTCATCAAGTCCCACCCACTGAGCTCCCCAGCAGAATTGTGCTTGTAAAAGAGGTCCAAACAGCACTTTACTAAAAAAAAAACCCCCAAAAAACCCCTGCAGGACCATCATTCATTTCTTCAGCAAAGTCTGAAGGCAAGGCCAATGTAAAACATCACCGCCTTGCAAAGGTATCCCTTCCCTGGCTACCTGGCAGTTGAACGTGTAAACAACTGACCACGGAATCCCAAAACATGGTTGTCGTGCATTTTCCAGGCTGTTTGGCCATATTCTGGAGGTTTTTCCTTCCTAGTGTTTCACCAGTCTCTGTGGCTCTGTGGATTTTGCTACCCTAGTAAAAGCAATAGAGACTTCAATTCAAAATATTTTGAGATCAGGAATTTAGTACTCCAGCAAAATCCAGTTGTTTACACACAAAGGGAAATGTAAACAAGTGAAAGGAATACAAGAATAAGGGAGCAAGAGGCATACAACACATTCCATGCCACACACAACAACACAGATACCAAGCAGCCTCAGGTATCATGTAGCAGCAGCAGCAGAGGTTTCCTCTAGTCTATGGGCGCTTTTACACGACCTCTAAAATCTGGTGTCAACTTAAATTTGGACCAGAGATCGTGGGGGTTTGTCGCTCTTCCTGTGTTCCCACCCCTCCGCACTCCATTGTTTCTGTCTGCGAGGGGAGGGAGAAAAAAAGGGAGAAAAAAATGCAGGCTCACTTTTACCTCCTGGAGGCCAGGTACTTGAAAAGTGCGCTGGGACACACTTAGGTGGGCGTGGTCGTACTTAATTTTTTTTACAGTCCGGAGCTGGTGGGAAAACATTTTTAAGCTCCAGATCTGGGAGCCCTTTGCCTCAGATTTTAGGGGTCGTGTAAAAGCACCCTATGTCAAACTTGGCTGGATGAGCTCTTAGAATATATGTCATACATGTTGTCTAGTAATATGCTAAAAAGCTAGAGGCTGCTTAAAACTGTAATGCTTTTTTAGAAATCTTTTTATAAGTATATTTTAAGATCCCACCCCCACTTTTTTTCTTTTGCTTTCAAAGGCTATAAGTGCCTGCCTTTTTAGAATGTAATTAGAACATTCCTTTTTATATTTTTATGGCACCTTTTATACTCCTGCATTTTAGATTGAAATATATATTTTCCAACTTAAGTTTGTGCCTGCAACTCTAGTTTAGTTTTCACATACCTTTAAGCATTTATGCCTGTAGGTTTTTTTTTTCTCCATAGCCATGTGACTTCTGGATGTTCTCCTCAACAACATAGAAGTATTTACGTACATATGGAACATAGTAACAATGGACTGTAGGTAAATAAAGCTTGTAGGATTAGATAAGATGAGGTTTCCTGGAAAAAAACTTCTACCTTGATGCCAACATGAAGTTGATACAATTGTCCATGATTGTTTAGTTTCATTTTGAAATTAACACTTTTGGGGAATAAATGCCACCTGCAATAGGGATGTTTAGGCATTAGATTTTCTGACCTACAATAATACCCCTTGTCAGAACTCTATCTTCTCAGTAGTCGAAGAATCAGAATATGATGAGTTTGATCCTTGTTGTATTGTAGCTCCTTTAGGACAAGCATGTCCAAACTTTGGCCCTCCAGATGTTTTGGACCACAATTCTCAAAGTCCTTTGCCATTGGCAATCTAAGCTTAGAATTCTGGGAGTTGTAGTTCAAAACATCAGGAGCTCTGAAGTTTGGACATGCCTGCTTTAGGAGGAATGAAGAGTGGATTCTCCTAAGCCGCATTAGCAAATGTGTGCTTGGAATAAGGAAAGAGTCAATCCAAGGCAAATAATCCAGAGTTCAGATTTCTCTTGACAGCTGCATTAATAACAGTGCTTCAGCAGCATGCTTCTCCTTCTAAAAAGATCCCAAGGTCTTTGAGACTGACGTCCATTTCATAAGCTAATAAGGATTCTCTGTGTGTCTCACCCCCCCCATCACTATCCCTGCAGAGACATCACTGCTTTATTGCTGGGAGCCTTCTTTTGAATATGTATGCCCCCATCATAGTAATAACCAAGTCTTACAGGGAAAGACTGAAAGAACTGAGCGTGTTTAGCCATGAGAAAAGGAGACCGAGAGGAGATAGTTGAAGACTTTTCAAATTCATGAATGCCTATCATACAGAGGAGAGTTAGGACCTGTTCCCGATCATCCCTGAGTGTAGGATGTGCAACAAAGGGGTAAAATTACAGGAAACCAAATTTTGTCAAGATATTAGAGCAGTGCAGCAACAAAACTCGTGACCTCAAGAGGTGGTGATGGCTCCAGCACTGGAGGCCTTCAAGGGAAATCTAGACAACCCCCTGGCTGGTATCCTTTACATAAGAACATAAGAACATAAGAAGAGCCATGCTGGATAAGGCCAACGGCCCATCTAGTCCCATCTAGTATCTCACAGTGGCCCCACCTGATGCCTCTGGGAGTGCATGAGACTAGATCTTTGTCTCCTGATACCACTCCCCTTCATCTAGCCCTTGAAGTATCCCGGATTTAAGCCTGGAGATGATACATCTCCATCATGGTTTGTAACCTGGGATGGACTTTTCCTCCAGGAATCTGTCCAATCCCCTTTTGAAGGCATCCAGAGCAGATGCCATCACCACCTCCTGTGGCAGGGAGTTCCACAGACTAACAATGCGCTGGGTGAAAAAATATTTTCTTTTGTCTGTTCTCACTCTCCCAGCCCTCAATTTGAGTGTATGTCCCCTAGTTCTGGTATTTTGTGAGAAGGAGAAGAGCTTCCCTCTATCCACTTGACTCATGCCCTGCATTATTTTGTACGTCTCAATCATATCCCCCCTCAGGCGCCTTTTTTCCAGACTAAAGAGCCCCAGATGTTTTAGCCTTTCCTCATAAGGGAGGTCCCCCAGCCCAGTAATCATTTTAGTCGCTCTCTTCTGCACCTTTGATTTTCATTGAGCAGGGCATTGCATTGGATGGCCTTAAGAGCCCCCCGTCCAACTTCACTATTCTATGATTCTGTGAAACTCACTGCTGTCACATATTACTTAGGTTCATTCACAGGCATGTCACAGAGGGGTATGAAATGCAGTAGCAAGTGAAATCCTTTGACAATGTAACTTCCATCCTGAAACCTACCTTGGCTTGTGGCGAGATACTAGTGGAGAAAGAGGTGGAGTTATTTCGTTCCCTGCTTTGCTGCAGTGCTTTTTGCACAGACCTTGGCGCTATCATAGTGCCGTCAGTTCAAAGGCCTTTCCAGCCCATCATTCTGTCCACACTGGGGCCAAGAGGCCTCAACAGCAATCAGGACCTCAGCACAACTGCCCCCTCTACCTCCAACCCATCTGCAACAGTTACACAGAAGCATGTGGCCTCAAATACTGGTGCTGAATATCTAGCCATTCCAGACTGATAACGCCTGTGATCAGACTAGCTGTTTTTCCTGCTTAACAGCTCATGAAAGTTCAGGGCTCTTCAAATGCAAAGCAGGGCACAAGAGCATCCTTCTGTTAAATCTATCGGGGGGCCAAAGGTGCTTCAAAGGAGCACCGGCCTGTTTCCTTATGCAGCCAAAGAAGGAGTAGAGGAAAGCTGGATGAATCAGAGCAGCCCTTGAGCAGTTCCAAGGTCATAAAACACTCCTGGCAAGACTCTTTCCTCCTACCAAGCTATTTAGCAAGAACTGGTTTCAACTGAGAAGAAAGGAGGGGAATGGGGGAAGTTATTTTTATAAAAGTTATTCCCTTCTGGATGACTCAAGACATGATTAGAGGAATAAGGTCTGAAAAGGGAGAGGACTGATGACAGTTAAAATGGCATGAGGAATTTGCTCAACTTGGCCAAGTTTCTCTGAGGATAATACTATGCTCGCCTGCTGTCTTGCTACTTGATTTATGCTCTGCATGTGCTCTGGAACAATGGTAATGGTCTATTTCTATGTACGTAATCTAGGATGATTAGTGTTCTTATTTTCTATGGAAACTGCTCTGGTATTACCTTAACCTGAACCCTTTTTAAAGGCTTGAGGTTGCTTTCTAAACATTTTGACTGCTTTTGGACTTTTTGTACTAGTTTTTGAAATGGTTTTTAACTTTCTCTGTTCTTTAATTTTTGCAACATCTCTAATAAAATAATTTAAAGTAGTATTACCACAGTTTTGTTATTCTGAAAAGAATGCTGATACTGAAGAAGGGCCTTGCCTCATAGCCCTACTGGGTCTTGTATATTTTATAAGTATTTGGTATTCCTACCTGAAAAGGTTGGTGTGCAAGTTAAGGCAACCTTTTGAATTTTAAGAACTCAAGAACATAAGAACATAAGAACAGCCGTGCTGGATCAGGCCGAGGGCCCATCCAGTCCAGTTTCTTGTATCTCACAGTAGCCCCACCAAACTTTGGTTTGTGAGGACTGCTCTGTCCCAGTTAGAATTGTGATCTCATCTGGCTGAATTCTTCCTCCCCTCCAGGATTTCTGTAAAATTATCCTGTCCCCACTTCTGCACACTATAAATAGTTTCTTAAAATGTGCCATTGTTATGAAATCTATCACTTTGGGCCCTTTGGGGAAGAAAAGTGGGACAGAAACCTATCTATCTATCTATCTATCTATCTATCTATCTATCTATCTATCTATCTATCTATCTATCTATCTATCTATCTATCTATCTATCTATCCTTTCCTGTTTTTTTCTCTCTCTCTCTTTGTCTGTCTGTCTGTCTGTCTTGCTTACCTTGCCTGTTAACGGCACAGAAGAGAATGGCACTCTGCACATGCTTGATGGAATTCTCCTCTTTATTGTCATTTGGGGGTCCCAGGCATCTCCCGTAACATGGAGATTCAGACCTAAGACTTGAGTTTGGCTGGGGGGAGGGGGAGGAGCCATTGCCTGCAGTTTCTAGAAAAGGATGGGGTGGTGGCTGGGGAGAGGGTTGCCTTTAGATCAGCCTAAAGCCGTCTTGCCTTCTCAGTTGGGAGTTTCAGGGATGACCCAAGGATGCAAGGTGGGGGCGGGGGGACCCCAAAGTTCCTGAGATGGGAAACTAATTCCGGCAAATGGCAACCTGGATGCTTTAAGAAGCAGGATCTTGGCAAAATTGCATTTAAAAAAAAACAACACTATTTTTTAAGTTGATTACAAATCCCAGAATGGTGGGCAGCCCTGGTGCCTATGGGATTTGTAATTGAAAATGGTAACTTTTCAAAGTTCTTTGCCCCGCCTGTCTTCTTCTCCACAGGGGTGGCTTCTGCCTCCTCTCCCCTCCCCCACCCCCACCCACCATACCCCCTTTTCCTTCCTTGTTCCAAACGATTCCGAGTCCTTGCTGAAATGTCCAACATGCCACATAATTGGACTTGTCATGTTCTTTCTCGCCAAGGGGCATAAATCTTTCTGCTGCCTTATGCCTTCAGGGAGCTGGGGGTGGGGGGTGGCGGCTGCCGGGTAAAACATTAACCAGAGTGGAGGGGTGAGCAGATCCATGCAAAACCCATCACGTTGCATGTCCCTGAAGAGAGTAGATCACCAGGAGATCAGGTGGCGGGGGGACCCCAAGGCCGCTTTCTGCATCCTCGCCCCCCCCCGTCTCGGGGCAGGACCCAAAATATTTTTGATGCACGAGAACCCTCAGGCTCCACTGCGGCCCATCTCTTGCTGCCATTGCATTAAGAAGTGCCAAGGAAATAACTAATTGGTTGCTGCCTTTCCACCCTACCTCCCTCTGAGGCCATTGCCTCACTCTGGCTAATGGTAGGAGGACTGTTCTCCAGGCTGAATGGTGGGGCCGGCCCCTCAGTCTTGAAACGCTGGAGGAATGGGGCACGGGATGTGGTGATGGCATCTGGCCTGGATGCCTTCAAAAGGGGATTGGACAGATTCCTGGAGGAAAAGTCCATCACAGGTCACAAACCATGATGGGGACAAGTGTCATCTCTAGGCTTAAAACCGGGGTACTTCAAGGGCCAGATGCAGGGGAGTGGGATCAGGAGACAGAGATCTAGTCTCATGCGCTCCCAAATGCATCTGGTGGGGCCACTGTGAGATACAGGAAGCTGGACTAGATGGGCCTTTGGCCTGATCCAGCATGGCTCTTCTTATGTTCTTATGTAACTCCAAGCTTAAAACCAGGGTCCTTCAAGGGCCAGATGCAGGGGAGTGGGATCAGGAGACAGAGATCTAGTCTCCTGTGCTCCCAAACGCTGGAAGGTGGACTAGATGGGCCTTTGGCCTGATCCAGCATGGCTCTTCTTATGTTCTTATGTTCTTATGAGCCTCGGGCCGTTAAGGACCAGAAGGCAAGGCATGGATGCTACTGTTGGTCAGCCGATGTGGGCAGTGCTGTGGCTGTCATGCATCTTCATTTCCACATGGATTTTCAGAAGGTCGACCACCGTGTTGGCAAACCTATGGCATGGATGCCAAAGGTGGCCCTCGGAGCCCTTTCTGTGGGGGCCCCGACATCGCCCCCTTCACGGCCACCTGGGTTCAGGTTGAATTGCTGTATTGGCACATTGCGAAAAATGAGTGGGTCTTGAATGGCAGTTTGGGCGTTCAGTCTCTAAAAGGTTCGCCATCACTGGTCTACCATATTCTCTGCAGCAAAGGCAGTCTATGCTGAAGGTAGATAGGGGTTTGGTGACCATTAGTGATGGGCAGCGGTCACCTAGTCCAGCCCCTGTCAAGTGGGGGAATTGAACTCCTCCCAACCTCTGGCTCCACAGCCAGAGAACTAAAGGCCCAGAGCTGTCCAGCAGTTCTGCGGTTCTTATAATAATATCAGAACTGCAGGGCCCAAAAGGGACCCCTCTGGGTGTTGGAGACCAGCTCCTGCCAAGGGAGGCCCAGCGGGGAATCGAACTCCCAACCTCTAGTGGAACTGGAAAAAGTGCAGAAGAGAGCGACTAAAATGATTACTGGGCTGGGGCACCTCCCCTATGAAGAAAGGCTAAAGCATTTGGGCCTCTTTAGTCTGGAAAAAAGGTGCTTGAGGGGGGATATGATTGAGACGTACAAAATAATGCAGGGTATGAGTCAAGTGGATAGAGGGAAGCTCTTCTCCCTCTCTCAAAATACCAGAACTAGGGGACATACACTCAAATTGAGTGCTGGGAGAGTAAGAACTGACAAAAGAAAATATTTTTTCACCCAGCGCGTTGTAAGTCTATGGAACTCCCTGCCACAGGATGTGGTGATGGCACCTGGCCTGGATGCCTTCAAAAGGGGACTGGACAGATTCCTGGAGGAAAAGTCCATCCCAGGTTACAAACCATGATGGAGATGTGTAATCTCCAGGCTTAAAACCAGGGTACTTCAAGCGCCAGATTCAGGGGAGTGGTATCAGGAGACAGATATCTAGTCTCATGCGCTCCCAAACGCATCTGGTGGAGCCGCTGTGAGATACAGGAAGCTGGACTAGATGGGCTTTTGGCCTGATCCAGCATGGCTCTTCTTATGTTCTTATGTTCTTATGTTCTTATGTTCTCTTTGGCTCTGCTGCCAGAGACACCAACCCCTGCGCTACGTTATACTGAACAGCATGATTAGAAGTATCGGGTCCAGATCCAGGGGATTAACAGTCCCTCTCTACTCCATTCCTTGCATAGAAATGAATGGCCTAGATGCCCTAAGCACATCTGATCTTGCCTGATTTCGGAAGCTAAGCAGGGTTGGCCCTGGTTAGTACTTGGATGGGAGACCAGCAGGGAATACCAGGTGCTGTAGGCGCCTGGGGTAGGAACTGGCAAACCAGTCCAGGATTCCTGCCAAGAAAACTCCATGGACATGGGGTCACAAAGAGTCAGTCAGGACTGTAACGACACAACACAACACAACACAACACAACATAACACACACACACACACACACACACACACTCCGTTCCGTGTGTAGAAATGCATGGCCACATACTTGCACAACACTGGCTCTTTGGCTTGGAAATGGAGATGAGCGCCACCCCCTAGAATGGGACATGACTAGCACGCATGTGCAGGGGGAACCCTTTACTTTTTTACCTTACTCTCTTTGAGTCAGATGTCACCAGGAACACCATTAAAAACTGAAGGGTGTGAGGGAAAGGCAAGCAGGATCACAAAACCAGGTCCTGTGATCTCACTTAACGGCTGTGCTTCACCAATTCTCCAGGCACGGACGAATTGGTGAGAGCAACTAAAATGATTACTGGGCTGGTGGGATCTCCCTTATGAGGAGAGGCTAAAACATTTGGGGCCCTTTCGTCTGGGGAAAAAAGGCACCTGAGGGGAGAATATGATTGAGACATACAAAATAACGCAGGGCATGAGTGAAGTGGGTAGAGGGACGCTCTTCTCCCTCTCACAAAATACCAGAACTAGGGGACATACACTCAAATTGAGGGCTGGGAGAGTGAGAACAGACAAAAGAAAATATTTTTTTCACCCAGCGCGTTGTTAGTCTGTGGAACTCCCTGCCACAGGATGTGGTGATGGCATCTGGCCTGGATGCTTTCAAAAGGGGATTGGACAGATTCCTGGAGGAAAAGTCCATCACAGGTTACAAACCATGATGGAGATGTGTCATCTCCAGACTTAAAACCGGGGTACTTCAAGGGCCAGATGCAGGGGAGTGGTATCAGGAGACAGAGATCTAGTCTCGTGCGCTCCCAGAGGCATTTGTTGGGGTCACTGTGAGATACAGGAAGCTGGACTAGATGGGCCCTTCTTGGCCTGATCCAGCAGGGCTCTTCTTAGGTTCTTATGTTCTTAAATCTCCGGGCAGCCAATGCTGGAGCAGGGAATAAGAATGGGTTTATGGTGCAGAGAGAGGCTTTGCAGCTCTCCTTCTTGGGCATGGTGGTCAAGTTGCCATCAAGTCCCTTCTGGCCCGCCTGGTGATCTTAGGGGGTGAGTGAGCTCCAAAAGATCCTGCCATTCTCAACCCTCACCAGGTCTTTCAGACTCAATCCTGTGGCTTCTTTTAGGAATCAATCCATCCGAGGGTGGATCTTCCTCTTTTCCTACTGCCATCAACACATCATGCATACTTAGTTGAAAGCTGCACGGAATAGGAGCCAGCAGGAGATTCCTTCTTGGGGAATGAGGGCAGGAGGGCTGTTCTGTCCATAGGAGACCCATTAGAGAAGTCAGGCCAGGGTGACTCCCTTGTGCCCCTCTGATCGCTGTTGGACTGTGACTCCCACCATGGTGTGCTGTTGAGTTGGAGCTGAGAGCAGCTGCAGGCCAGCAGCACTTGGACGGCCCCTGGGACTCAGCAGAAGCCCCCCAAAGATGCCTGGCCTGACCCCCACTTTGGCTTGCTCATGAGGAAGAATCTTTGCTGGAGCAGGAAAAAGCCCAGAGTGACGCAAAGGAAGGGATTAGCTCCCAACGGCAAAGGGAGCCTTCTAGATTTATTTGCTCTGTTTATTTGCTCTTCGTGCCGCTCTCGGAATCTGACTCTAGTTTCAGCTTGGCATCCATTCATCCATCGGTGGCAGGCTGGGCTGTTTTGCTCCAGTGCCCGGGCTATGCCAGTCAGCTTTTGTTGAGAAATTGCAGGAGGTCGTACGTGGTGCGGGCAACACCTCCAGCCCCTGCATGGCACGCAGCAAAAACCATGGTGTTAGTGGCAGTGAATCCAGATCCATTGAGGGCAAGATTCACAAAAGCTTTGCCTGGTGCTGCATGCATCCCAACATCTGCTGCTGTGGACAAAGGCCCTGGAGGGAAGCCTGGCAGATCCGGCAAGTTTTGTTTGTCTAAGGCCATGGGACCTCTTTGGTTTTCCTCTGAGACTGCTTCTGTGCAGGACAAAGTGGGTCTCTTGCATGGGTATCACCCCACACCTTGCAACACACAGGTATGCTGCCTGCAGGCCTGCAGGGTTTTGATCACTACCCTCCACCATGCCTAATGCTTGAGCGAGATGCTCTTCTCCAAAGCTAAGTCAAGTCCCATGCCAAGAGAACGGGTGCATTTTCTATGACGAGCTTTCTCTCTAGATGCCCAGTTCCTTCAAAGCTCCATGCCCGGGTGAATAATCAGGCACGTGAATGAAGGCCAAATTTAGTTCCTGAGGTGCAATCACAAAACCAAAGCAACAGAGAGCTGGGTACTCAATGTACTGACTTTGGAAGGATGGAATTCCGTTTCAACCTTGAGCTGGCTACCTGAGCCCACTGATATCAGACTCATGAGCTGAGTCTACCCATGTGGAAGCTATTGATAAGGGCTTCATCCACAAAGAGCTGTAGCAGCCTTTCTCATCGGGCACTGCCTTTAGGTAGATCTTCTTAGGAAAGGTGGGGAGAAAAAACATGATTCCCCATTGTTACTCTGTGTGTTCTCAAGGCATAATATACTAAATAATTGGAACAGAGCAGGTTGGTGGTGGATTCTATGGTCTTGTAGGCTCCTTCCAAATTTATGGCTGTATGATTAGATCTCTCATTTAGGAGATATGGACCAAGACAAAGCTCACCCTGTGGCAGTGATGGCGAACCTTTTAGAGACTGAGTGCCCAAACTGCAATTCAAAGCCCACTAATTTTTTTGCAAAGTGCCAATACAGTAATTTAACCTGTATACAGGTGGCTATAAAGGGGCGATGTTGGGTGCCCACAGAAAGGGCTCTGAGTGCCACCTTTGGCACCCGTGCCATAGGTTCGTCATCCCTGCCCTAGGGTGTCTTCTCCTGTCCCCTCTGCTGCTCTTTCCTATCCTGAAAACTGAGCAGCAGACCACTCCTGGATCCTTCATGCGATGCTGGTCCTGTAACCCTTGAGTGATCCTTCTGTCAATTAGAAGTCTGCAGGACACTCAGCTGCCGCTTCACAGCTGGTGAGTGACCTCTGGGAAGAGGTAACCAGTTATGGCCATTGGCATTAAACATTAAACCCTCAAGAATCTCCAATTAAAAGTTCTTAGAAAAGAGGAATTGCCCCCCCTTTTTTATCTGTGGGTGCTTGTTTCAGTTAGGCATCTGACCTCCCTAGCCTTTGGCAGCCTGGGTATGTTGAGTTATTTTTTAAACAATGTAAAAGAAGAAGAAGCTTGTGCTCGGTGACAGGTGTTGGAGGGAAGAGAGAGCTCCAGTGAAGAAATATGGCCATGTAGAGTTGATGGGTACAAAAGTAGCCAGGAATCCTGTGGCACCTTAAAGACTCCTAACAGAGCGCAGCAGAGGACTAAAACTGAGAAAGGCCCCAGGAGGCAAGTGACCAGAGCGAGCAAACAAGGGTGTGATGTGTTGGAGTTTGGCAGGGGAGGCCAATAACATTTTTGGTTTCTGGATATAGTCATCTGGTAGTGGACTTTCCCAGCATTCGTCAAGGCCGGCAAGATGAACGAAATGGCACTCATAGACAAACAGAAGAAATCCATCCCTGCCACAGGAGGTGGTGATGGCATCTGGCCTGGATGCCTTCCAAAGGGGATTGGACAGGTTCCTGGAGGAAAAGTCCATCACAGGTTACAAACCATGATGGAGGTGTGTCATCTCCAGGCTTAAAACCAGGGTACCTCAAGGGCCAGATGCAGGGGAGTGGTTTGAAGAGACAGAGATCTATTCTCATGCACTCCCAAAGGCATCTGGTGGGGCCACTGTGAGATAAGAACATAAGAAGCTAAGAACCTAAGAAGAGCCCTGCTGGATCAAGCCAAAGGCCCATCTAGTCCAGGTTCCTGTATCTCACAGTGGCCCCACCAGATGGGGATACAGGAAGCTGAACTAGGCCTTTGGCCTGATCCAGCAGGGCTCTTCTTAGGTTCTTAGGTTCTAAAGATAACAGGGATTATGGGAGGAAGAGACGCTTCAGGAGCGGTGACCACCAAGGAGTGGGCAGTGTTTGTCTTTGTTCTTGAGAACACCACAAGATTTCAGGTGTCAACGGGTAGCACTTTTGGGAGAGGAAGAGCTGGAGGTTGCCAGTGGAGAGGCAGATCTGTTGTACTGCAGCAGCAGCCTTCATGGGAAGCCCTGGAAGAACAGCAAGAAAAAGCAGCAGAAGAGGAGGAGGAGGAGGAGGAGGAGGAGGAGGGCGACAATGACAACAACAATGAGGACTACAACACAGAGAGGACAAAGACTGCAGAGGAAGCACCAAGGGAAAGCCCTGCCCTGAGGAGAAAAAGGAGGAGAAGACACTCTTCACAAGTGGAACTGCAAGACCAATTTCCGATTCTTGAAGAGGGAGAAAGGAAAATACCCCAGGGCGAATGATTGGCTACGAAGGGGGTGCTGCTGCAATGGGTTTAGATTTTGGGACTATGGACTACGCTTTCCATATGGAAAGATAGACTGCCGGCAAGTGATGGTTGGCACCTCACAAGGACCGGGAAGCCTGTGTTTGGCCACAGCACGAAGAACTTTGCCAGGAGTTAAACGGAGTTGGAAGGGAGAGGGAGACTCACGCTCAGAAGTAAAGAGAGATGAAGGTTTATGCGCAGCAAGAGGAACACAGACTGAGCACCTCCTCATTGAAATGTAGGGTAAAAGGAACGCTGGTGGCCACCAATCACACAATCTCCGATGTCTGTACGAAAATGGGAGGGAAGGGAAGAAGGAATGTGGCCATGCCTTCCTGTAGTTCTTGTTCTCAAAGGAAACAAAATATGGGCCTGTTGTCTGCCATGGTCGGTGTCGTGATTCTATTGCCGCACGTTGACCTTCGTGGGCCTTGCTTCCAGAGGCTTCCCCCTCCCCCTCCTCCTCCCAAGGAGCCCTGGGCATGGAAGAATGGGATATTCGTCAAATGAAGACAAATGAGCCTTTTTGCGTCTTGCTGGAAAGCCTCGGATAATCTGACTGTTAAGGAACCAGGCTTCCTTCTCCTGTGGGCTGGCCCTGCTCCAACCTGGTGGATGCCTGACAATGTTCCCTGTAAACAATTTGTTGGAGGGCGGGCGGGTGGGCGGGCAGGCAGGGTGCTTGGCCATTGGCACCCAAGGACTTCAGGGTGGATTTGTCCTCCCCCCACAACCCATCACCAAAGAGGGGCTCCATCTAATGAGCAGCTTAACCCTGGAAGAATCTCCTGGCGACCAAAATCCCCAGGAGGCATTTCGCAGGGGCAGGGAAAGAGCCCAGCTGACTATTGCAAAAGTTCGTCCATTGCTGGCGAACAAAATTTGGACTGGATTGCTCAGTTGCAATGCAACCGGATCAGGAGTAAGGGAGCCTGACCACCACCCCAACAAATCTTATTCTTATTCTTCCTAGCATTCCCCCAAATGGATATTGCCCAAGTCAATTAAGCAGCTGAGTTGGTAATTGATTTGCCTTGGTTCCCCCCCCCCGCCCCTCGGGGAGAAAAACAGGATATAAATACCATGCAATGAAATGTACCACAATAAATAAATACTTCTGCCGCCGCCACTGTCTCATACCAGAGGAAAAGGGCTTCTCGGCAATACTTGCAGAAAGGCAAGAAGGATTTGAATCATATAGAATCATAGAGTTGGAAGAGACCTCAAGGGCCATCCAGTCCAACCCTCTGCCATGCAGGAATCCTCATAAAGTACCCCCCCCCACACACACAGACACATAAATGGCCATCCAGCCTCTGCTTATAAACCTCCAGCAGCTTATTCCACTGCCAGACAGCTCTAACTGTCATGATATGACTGAGACATACAAAATAATGCAGGGCATCAGTCACGTGGATAGAGGGAATCTCTTCTCCCTTTCACAAAATACCAGAACTAGGGGACATCAGCTCAAATTGAGGGCTGGGAGAGTAAGAACAGACAAAAGAAAATATTTTTTTTCCAACCAGAGCATTGTTAGTCTGTGGAACTCCCTGCCACAGGAGGTGGTGATGGCGCCTGGCCTGGATGCCTTCAAAAGGGGATTGGACAGATCCCTGGAGGAAAAGTCCATCACAGGTTACAAACCATGATGGAGATGTATAATCTCCTGGCTTAAAACCGGGGTACTTCAAGGGCCAGATGAAAGGGAGTGGTATCAGGAGACAGAGATCTAGTCTTGTGCGCTCCCAGAGGCATCTGGTGGGGCCACTGTGAGATACAGGAAGCTGGTCTAGATGGGCCTTTGGCCTGATCCAGCAGGGCTTTTCTTATGTTCTTATGTTCTTCTGAAGTTCTTCCTAATGTTCAAATGGAATCTCTTTTCCTCTTGTGTGAGACCATTGCCCCGAGTCCTAGTCCCTGAAGCCATGGAAAACAAGCCTGTTCCCTCTTCAATGTGACATCCTTTCAAATATTTAAACATGGCTATCATATCCTCTCTCAGCCTGCGTTTTGATGCGTTGTGTCCCAACCAATTGTTTCCTTGGCCAACACACACACACATCCCCTTTGTGCTGAGCCAGGAAACTCAGGGGCTATACAGGTGTCAAAAGCACCCCCCCTCTCTCTCTCTCTTCCCCCAGCCCGGCCTGCCCTTGCCCCAAATCCCCCACAGTCCCACTGTTTTCTTGGGATCTGGCAAGTCTGGTTACGCCACCATAGGCTTGGAGTTTTCTCTGTGCCCTCCCTTGCTTTCAAGTAACCAGAGAGAGCACAGCCCCCACCAACACACCTGGACTCCCGACATCTGGCAGAAAAGACAGGCTCAAAACCCACGCCGGGCAGGGAGAGATGCCCTCCTTTAGGCTCCTTCCCCTGCCAAGGAGTGTGAAGGCAGCTGAGAGGCCCCCGAGGGTGCTCAGCGCACCCAGGCGATGCTAATGTCAACACAGAAGCAGCTCATCAAAGCCTCTTACTGTAAATGATCAAGTTGGAGATGGCTTAATTAAGGTGCAGGGCCACGGTGCCCCTCATGCCCCCTCAGCTGCTTGGCATCTCTCTCTGTTGCACATTAACTCTGGCCGTTGCGTGCCGTGTCCAGAAGAAGCCCCCAGAAGTGGCCATCATACCGTCCTTGAGCACCTCGCGATGTCTATCAACAACAACCCCAGTTCTTTTTTTTCCCCTCGCCATATCTGAAAATGGATGTCTGACCACATCTGGCCTAATTTTGGAGTATCTTCCTTCCTTCTTCCCTCCCTCCCTTTGGCCATTTGGTGATCCTTGTGGCCTCCAGAGAGTCTTGGGGAAATGCAAACCATTGGTTAGCTCCCCCTAAGGTCTGTAGGGGGCGCCTCCTAGAGAACAACCACTCCCGGGAAGCACCACAGCCGCTTCCATTCTGAAAGGTTAACAACAGGGACTGAAGGCTGAGAAAGAGACCACCATGAAGCTGTGGAGCGAGGCCCTGGCTGCTGCAGGGGGAGTGGAATGTATGTTTCCGCACCGGAGATGGGCACGAACCAAAAAAAAAAACCGAACCAGGAAATTCATGGACAATTGCTGGTGTGTTGGTTCAGGTCAGTTCCAAATGGGAGAACCCGTTCTCACCAGAAAACTTTTCCTCCATTTTGTGAACCCATTGGTTCATTCCCCCGTGCCCAACACCCTCCCCACTGCCCTGTCGCCTCTCCACCGTTAACCATCTTGAGATACAGCCTGGGTGGCGCCAGCAGGCTGGGTTGACTCCATCATCATCATCATCATCATCATCATCATCATCATCATCATCATCA
>JAHTLZ010000193.1:451546-483245 GCA_023846285.1 Phrynocephalus versicolor
ACACACACACACACACACACACACACACACACACACACACACACACAGCAGCGATAAGCCCAGGTATTAGCAACATACAACCCAAACAAAATTGTTCAATCCGAGCAACGGCGAGGATAATGGGGATTCCACTGATAATACAACAAATTCCTTTTAATAAGCCAAGCACCAAGCTGTAGTGCTTCTACACGCAGGGCTTGGGGGCATTCTTAAAGAAAAGGACACAGGGAAAAGCTAAGCTGCCTGAAAAAGCTAAGCCAATCTAACATTGTCTGTTTCTGGGTTGTGTAACCCAGGCTTAGAGGACGCATTTTAACCTTAAGACAAACACCATCCTTACAGCTTCTGGGCTCGCAGAGTTACAAACTAACAAAGGGAATTCTTTCGATCTCTCTCCTTCACATCCTACCTTCTTGTTTATTTTATTTATTTTGAATATTTTTAGCCCACCTTGCTCCTTGGAAAAGGACCTAAGGTGTCTTACAATAATGAGTAGAGATGGGCACGAAACGAACAATTTTTCGTTTCCATTTTTGTTTTTTCGTTTCGTTACGTAACGAAACGACAAACGAATTTTGTCTCTAAAATGAAACGAAACGAACAGAAACACCGGAAATTTTGTCGTGCGTTTCGTTTCCGTTACTGCAGAATGAGTGAATTGCTTAAAATCCTGAAAAAAAACCACAAAAAAATGAAATAAATGGTAACAAAATGGTAATGAAACGAACGAAAATGAAAACGATTTTTTTGCAAAAATTCACGAAAAATGGAAATGAAACGAAATGGACCCTCCAAACGACAAACGAAATGCCATTTTTTAAATTCGTGCCCATCTCTAATAATGAGGGGCAATATACAGCCCAGAATGTTTAAGACATATTCAAGATCAGGGAATTTGAAGAGGCACCTGAAAACATTCAGAGGTAACATTAAAGCTACAAAGAGCATGCAAAAAGAAAAAAGAAAATCCATGATGAGGGATGGAAACAAACAGGGGAAACACTGGTGTTCACGCAGGGTGATCCATCGAAAAGTCATATAACAGGGAGTCCCTCATTCAGGGAAAGCTTGCCTGAAGAGGAAGGTCTTGGCCTGCTTCCGGAAAGACAGCAGAGACGGGGCAGTCCTGGCCTCCAGTGGGTGCAGTCGCCAAGAAGCTGTACCGCAGCCAAAACTGTTCTCATGGCCCGGGGTTCAGTTCCAGGTAGCCGGCTCAAGGTTCACTCAGCCTTCCACCCTTCCAAGGTCAGTAAAATGAGTATCCAGTTCGCTGGGAGGAAGGGGCAAGGGTAGCCTGCATAAATACTTATAAAACCGCCCGGAGAGTGCTTTAAGTGCTATGGGGTGGTATATAAGCCCCACCTTTTTTTATTTTCACCAAATCCTGCACCAGTTCCCTCATGTATTCTGGCTACTGACATGGCCTTCAAGACGTCCTTGCTGAGATCTCCAAAGGGACAACACAAGGGGCGTTAGCTGTTGCCTTGTATGATTTTTACTAGCCCTTCTCCGGAAAAGCCAGCCCATGTGGCCTTGGGGGCAAGCGGCACAATCCCACAACATCCCCCAGAAGAAAGGAACAGGAAACCACTTCTGAGTATTCTCTACTGAAAAGGGCCATCATAAGTCAGAACTGACTTGACAGCACACAACTGAAGGCTGACTGGATCGCCCCCGTGGCTGAGGTGCCTGGCTGCCGAAGGCAGAAGCTGGGCGTTCAAGTCCCTACTGGCCTCCCTGGGAGAAGAGCCAGCCTAGGCAGCCTTGGGGGGGGGGGGCAAGCTACACAGTCATCCCTTCAGAAGAAAGAAATCATAAACCACTTCAGAGTAATCTCCACTTAGAAGACTCGTTTTTAAATTTTATACACACACACACACACACACACACACACACACACACAGTGGACCCTTGTATAACAAACAGTTTGTATACCATAAAATCTGTACAACATAAAAAATTCCAGAGATAGGGGAAATTTGCTTAACATAATCGCCTATGGGAAGAATCTGTACAACATAAAAATGGGGTTACTCCGTTTTCAATGCATTCCTATGGGAATTTGTATAAAAGAAAATTCGCTTAACATAATTTCATTTGGAACGAATTAAGCTTGAAGCCGGCACAACCAACACCCTGGCGATGGGTATGGAACAACAGGGTTGGGGAGAAGAAAAGATGAAGGGAGCATGAGAGTGGGGATGATGGAAATGCAAAAAGGGGGTGGGGCGAGGTACAGAGAGAAGGTATTGGGTTCCCCTTAGTCACTGCTGGCTGTTCTTCCAGCGGCAGGGGTGGGGGTGGGCGGCACTTGGCAGGCCAGCAGTCCTTCTCTTCAAGTTAAAGAATATAGTTTTAATCCAGTGTGATGTTAGTCTATGGAACTCCCTGCCACAGGAGGTGATGATGGCATCTGGCCTGGATGCCTTCAAAGGGAGATTGGACAAATTCCTGGAGGAAAAGTCCATCACAGGTTACAAACCATGATGGAGATGTGTCACCTCCAAGCTTAAAACCAGGGTACTTCAAGGACCAGATGCAGGGGAGTGCTATCAGGAGACAGATCTCTAGTCTTGTGCGCTCCCAAACACATCTGGTGGGGCCACTGTGAGATACAGGAAGCTGGACTAGATGGGCCTTTGGCTTGATCCAGCAGGGCTCTTCTTATGTTCTTATGTTGTTGGACTGTGGAACTCCCTGCCACAGGAGGTGGTGATGGCATCTGGCCTGGATGCATTCAAAGGGGGATTGGACAAATTCCTGGAGGAAAAGTCCACCCCAGGTTACAAGCCATGATGGAGATGTGTCATCTCCAGGCTAAAAACTAGGGTACTTCAAAGAAGGGCCAGATGCAGGGGAGTGATATCAGGAGACAGGGATCGAGTCTCGTGCGTTCCCAGAGGCATTCGGTGGGGCCACTGTGAGATCCTGGAAGCTGGACTTGATGGGCCCTTCTAGGCCTGATCCAGCAGGGCTCTTCTTATGTTATCTTATGCAGTTGCAGCGACTAAGGAGCTAACACCCTCAGCCCTCAAATTATCACTCCAATCTGCTTTCAGGAGGAAACTGCTGTGTATGAGAGAGAGATGAGGAGATAGGGAGGGATGTCCTTCATCAATATTTATTACTGCTGGGGGAGCAACGCAATTGATCAGGCAAGGTCAACAGATCACACGAGGCAGACATCTCTGATCCTGGCAGAGTTGTGAAGCCAACGGCTGCGTCAGGTCACACTGACTTGAATCCCAATGCTTAGTTAGTGTCTCAGTGGGGAGATACCTCCTCCATTCCTCCACTGCTTCAAGGGGCATACACGACTTTTAACTTGCTACACAAAGCAACCTGAGTGCCTTTGCACACTTAGAACTAGTGCAGCAGTTGTGCCCGTTTTTTGAGAGATTGGACCTGGCCACGGTGACACATGCCTTAGTTATGTCCCGGCTGGATTCCTGTAACGCGCTCTATGTGGGTCTGACTCTGGAAAGTGTTTGTAGACTCCAGCGGGTGCAAAATGCATCAGCCAGATTGCTCACTGGGGCTGGTCACAGGGAACGTATCTCTCAGCTCTGTTGCAGCAGCTCCACTGGCTGCTGATCTGTTCCCGGGCACAATTCAAAAGGATGGCTTTAACCTACAAAGCCCTAAACAGCCTAGGTGTGCGACCACATCTCCCTTTATAAACCTGTCCGGGTGTTCAGATCACGCAAAAAGTCTGTTCTGTCATTCTCACCACCTTCACAAGTGGAGTTTTTTTTTTAAGTGGGGAGGAGGAGCAGAGGAAAGGGGTCTTCTCTGTTGCTCTTCCCAGACTTTTGGAACTCCATGCCACTGGAGTAATTCCCTCTTTCCTTGTTTATTCCCTGTTTCCCCGAAAATAAGACCTACTTACAGTTTTGCCTCTCGCTGAAAAATAAGGAATCCCCCCAAAATTAAGGCCTCCCCAATAATAAGATAACAATGAATGTGTACCGTATTCGTCTTCATGGAAAAATAAGGCATCCCCTGAAAATAAGACCTAGCGCATCTTTGGGAGCAAAAAATAATATAAGACACTGTCTTATTTTCGGGAAAACATGGTAGTTCCAGAGATATTTCAAGCCTGTCCTGCAACTAAAACTGTGCACATGACCTGGGGCAGCAGGCTCATGGTCGACTCAGCCTTCCTTCCTTCTGAGGTCGGTAAAATGAGGACACAGCTTGTTGGGCTGGGGGGGCAATGTGTATCCTGCATGCTGTAATTAAACTGTAAACCGCCCAGGGACTACTTGAAGTGGTAAGGGGTGGTATATAAGCAGAACGCTTTGCTTTATTTCCTTTGCTTTGTTTGCTGTAGGATCCACTCACTCTCCTTTCTGGCAGTGTAAGGTATTGGCAAAGCTCTCCTCTAGACTGACGAGGCTGTTTGGATGAGCAGTGAAACATTTCCATCTCCCAGGAAAAGAAGCCCAGTTGCCATGACTCAACTTCCAGACACTCTCCTCTAGTACCACACCTCAAAGAAATCAATTTTCCCCCTTCCTCTCAGATTCCTTTACTGTCCAATTTTCACATCTGGTGGACCAACTTCCCTTTAGGAAGCCACAGCCTTGGATGTACAACAGCTGAGGAGGGATGTTAATGACAGGATGTTCTGCCATCTTAAAGATGAGTGTCTATATTTTCTTTGTATAAGTAAAATTGTTAAACTAAAAATTGAGGATCATCTTATACATCTTACTTAGAACATAAGAAGAGCCATGCTGGATCAGGCCAAAGGCCCATCTAGTCCAGCTTCCTGGATCTCACAGTGGCCCCACCAGATGCCTCTGGGAGCGTATGAGACAAGATCTCTGTCTCCTGATTCCACTCCCCTGCATCTGGCCCTTCTTTGAAGGACCCTGGTTTTAAGTCTGGATATGACACATCTCCATCATGGTTAGTCTCCCAGCCCTCACTTTGAGTGGATGTGCCCTAGTTTTGGTATTTTGTGAGAGGGAGAAGAGCGTCCCTCTATCCACTTGACTCATGCCCTGCATTATTTTGTACGTCTCAATCATATCCCCCCTTAGGCACCTTTTTTCCAGACTAAAGAGGCCCAAATGTTTTAGCCTTTCTTCATAAGGGAGGTGCCCCAGCCCACTAATCATTTTAGTCGCTCTCTTCTGCACCTTCTCCAGTTCCACTATGTCTTTCTTGAGATGCGGTGACCAGAATTGTACACAATACTCCAGGTGCGGCTTTACTATTGTTTTGTATAATGGCATTATAATGTTGGCTGTTTTATTTCCAATCCCCTTTTTGATAATCCCTAGCATGGAATTGGCCTTCTTCGCAGCTGCCACACATTAGGTAGACACCTTCATGGAGCTGTCCACCAACACACCAAGATCTCTTTCCTGATCTGTCACGGATAGCTCAGAGCCCATGAGTTGATAGATAAAGGTTTTGCCCCAATATGCGGAAGTAAGCCACAGAGAGAACTGTGTATAGTACCTCATAATATGAATGCTCCTTAATACAAAAAACTCATAAGAAGAATGAAATTTACAGGAATAGGAAAACCTCGTAAGACGAATTTTGCCTATGGGATGCCTTGCAAGACGAATTCAATGCAGTCCTATGGGAACCGTGTTAATCCATGTTTCATAGGACAAATTTTTCAAAAAAACAAATTGATCTGTAGAATGAATTAAATTTGTCTTAAGAGGCACCACTCTGTGTGTGTGTGTGTGTGTGTGTGTGTGTGTGTGTGTGTGTGTGTGTAATGTGAGCTTTCATGGACAAGTCCACAACATCAGCCATAAAAGAAGGAAATATATCATGGCAAATACTTATACAGGGCATCAGAATATAGATGTCAAAAGATCAAGATCATGAAGGTTGATAAGAAAATCTGTGGATGTTAAACATTATGATGACAGAGGACTCTTGATAACACAGAGAAACAACAGAAGCAGCAGCAGAAGCAGCAGCAGCAGCAGCAACAACAACAACAACAACAACAACACAAAAGCAAACAAAGTTCCCGGTGGGTTTTTGCAGCAGCAACAGTATAGATGTCAGTTAATTGATGATCCAGCACAAAATCTACAGATCACAAAACAAACTAGAAATGATAGTTAATATCCATTGATCCCATAAGATCTACTTCAAACATGGAACTCCCCCTTTCAACCAAGGAGAAATTAGGAACAATAGAATATTTAAGTCCTCCTCAGTTTCACGATGGAATTCAGATTTTCCTCAGACAATGTCATTAATTATGGTTCATTAAATTCCCCCGTTATGAATTTCCTAATTTCGGCAGCCATGGGGACAGACCGACGTGTGTGCCATCACCACCCCTCAGCAAATGCTTCCAAAGCAGTACATCAGAGCATAATTTTGGGTTGCTTCCAGAGCTTTTTATTTAGGACAAACTGTTAATGTTCTCAAGGAGACACGAGAAGCGAGCCATCTCAGGACACTGCCGCCACGTGGCCCTGGTTCTCACGTGGCAGCCAATCAGAAAAGCTGGGGCAACGCCTGCCATTTTGACTGGGCTATTTTTTTGCTCTGGGGTGGAGGGATCAGGAATAGAGGGTGGCGGCCACATGATCCGAAGCCAGGCTGGGTGGCCCTCGGAAATCTGTGATGGTGGGAGGAGTGTGTGTGTGGCTTTGTGAACCAGAGAGTTCCAAAACTAGCTCACACATGGCAAACACTCTGGATGAGTCCCACTTAGAGATGGGCACAAAATGAACTAAAAGTTTGTTTCGTTATTCGTTATTCGTTTTGTTACGTAACGAAACGAATAATGACCCTAGGGGTAAATTTAAAATGAAACAAAACAAAACGAGAAAAAAATTGGTTCGGTTAGGTTCGTTTAGTTAAGGGGGTGGTGGAGATGTCTCCTACCTGGTGCTGGTTCGGAGGTCCAGTCATCCTGGCTTCAGGGACGTCGACCAGAGGAGGGGGGAAGCCGACGGCCATGCTACAGCTGTAGTGCGGCCACGGGGTCAGGAGTAAAAAATTAAAAATAAAAAAATAAAAAGGAGCGGCAACCGGGACCCAAGGGTGGCCTGTTCAGCACCTTAAAATAAAGAAAACAATTTAAAAAACAGCGCCGACCGGGCCCCAGGGGCCACGCGGTCGCCGCTGGAAAAAATTAAAAAAAAATTTAAAAGGAGTGCCGACCGGGCCCAAGGGTGGCCTGGTCAGCACCCTAAAATAAAGAAAATAATAATTGAAAAAAACAGTGCCAACCGGGCCACAGGGATCGTGCAGTCGGCGCTTTAAAAATTATAATAATAAAAACCTTGGCCCGCGCTACAGCTGTAGCGCGGTCCAGGAACCTGGAAGTAAAGAGTCATTGGGAGGGAGGAAGATTAGTTTAAAGAACCCCCTCTTCCCCCCCTCCCCATGGGGTGGGGGCAAAGAGGGGCTCTTTAAACTAATCTTCCCCCCTCCCGATGGGAAACCTATCTTCCCCAACCCACCTCTTAGCTGTTCCTGGCTGGCTTCCCTGCACCTCCTTTGCTGGGGGAACAGGGCGCAGGAAAGCCAGCACGGAGTACCTGAGAGGCACTGGATTGGGGCCAGCGCAGAGCAGTGGAGAAGCTCTGGCTGGGGGAGCTCTTCCCCCCACCCCACAGTGGCTGGGGGGAAGATTAAGCCCCTCTTTCCCCCAGCCAAAGTTGCACAAGCACCACACACACACACACACTACACACAAAACGAATAACAAATCAACAAACCAATGAAATGAATTTATTCTTAAAAAAATGTTTAAAACGAAACGAAACGAACAGAACCCTAAAATGAAACAAACCAAAACTAACTGCCATTTTTTTCCGGTTTGTGCCCATCTCTAGTCCCACTTACAGAAATGACAAACTGAGAAACGACTTTGGGTGGAATCAGAGAGAGGGAAACAGCCCACATGATGGGCACTTTATAGCGCTGCTTTATGGCACTATCTGGTGAGTTATTTCCTGGAAATATTGAATCAGAGAATCCTGAAGTTGGAGAGGGTCTTCTAAGGCCATCCTGTCCACCCCCACCCCCACCCCGCTCAAGGCAGGAATCCAAATCAACGGAGATCTGCTGGAGGGTTGTCTAAATTTCTCTTGAAGCACTCACCACCACCTCCCGAGCAAATAGGCGCCATTGCCATACTGCTCTAAAAGGTGGGAAGTTTTTTTCCTGATATTCGGCCTAATTCTGGTAACCCACTGCTGTGAGCCTTGCACTCTGGGGTGAGGGAGAACAGATCCTGACCGCTCTTTGGATGACCTTTCAAGTACAGTGGTACCTCAACTTACGAATTTAATCCATTTCGAATGCATGCTCTTAAGTCAAACTACTCTTAAGTCGGGGTGCCTATCTAAAAAAATTGAAAAAATAAGCTCAAAAATGAAAAATGAAAAAACGTATTTGTAAGTTGAGCACACCATATCTAAAATTTGTAAGGTGGCAGTTAAAACACCAACAGTTTTCCACTCTTACGTCGAATTGCTCTTAAGTCGAGCTGCTCTTAAGTCGGGGCACCACTGTATTCGAAAAGTGTGATCATACTGTGCCTCAGTCTTCTTTTCCCAAATTCTTTCAGAACCAGTTCTTTCAGCCTTTCCTCATAAGACTTAGTTTCCTACCCCCTGCTCGTCCTTGTCGCCCTCCTCTGAACTTGCTCCAATTTGTCAGCATCCTTCTTGAAGTGTGGAGTCCAGAACTGGACACAAGACTCAAAGGTGAGGCATCACCGGTGCCAAATACAGGGGAACAAGCATGTTGCAGGGTTTGGAGACTAGACTCATGTTACTGCACCCCAAAACAGACGTTGCCTCTTTTTTTGTACCCACAAAAATCAAACAATGCAGAAAGATCACACACCAGCCCAACCCTGATTTGTTCCCAAGCTGGACCTCTTGAGTCCAGTGGTAGGTCTTCTCTTTATTTGGGGAGGGGCAGGCTCCACCAAGTGGTTCCTGCTACATGGATGAAAGGACAGCTTTGAGGCAGATCGCTCACAGAATCACAGCCTTCCCCCGTGCAATCAAATACCATCCGATCGCTTTACATCTGACTCAAGCAGCAAAACTGAGAGAGAAAGAGAGGGACCTTCATTACAGGTTTGAGTAGTGAAACCCAGAGCAAAAAAAAAATGCATTCCGTGAAGGACCATCTTCATAAAAGAAGGGAGAGCGCTGATGGGGAGAGCAACGATGTCTTCTGAAATGCATCGGGCATCCCAGCGCAATAAGTTCTGTTCCGTGTTTTTAATGATGTTGTCGTTTTTTTCTTTTCCTGCTTTGGCCGGTCTTGAGCCATCCAATTCACCGCAGCCACAACAGGGGAAAATGTGAAGCTCCGTATTTGGGCATTAAAATCAGAGGCACAATATAGGATGTGGGTGAGAGGCGGCTTGAGGGTAGTGTGCGTGGAAAGGATCCGGGGTTCTTCGCAGAGCACAAGTGGAACAGAAGTCAACAGTGTGATGAGGTGTTGCAGAAAACAACAAAAACACTAGGTTGGATCAAGAGAATGATAAATGTCCAAATCAAAGTGACCGCAGCACCGCTCTATTTTGCTCTGTTTAGACCTCACTGGGAATCCAGTGTCCAGTTTCGGGCACCACGGTTTAAGGAGGACATGCCTCAAGGAGGGTGAGCATGGTGGTAAGAAGGACTCGAAACCAAGCCTGCGATGGAAGAAATGTAAGCATCTTTAGCCCACAGAGGAGGCATCTGAGAGGCGAGAGGAGATCTACCTTGAAATATATACCCAGAAGAAGTTAAATATTACATCAAAGCAGGAACCCAAACCATAGGACAGTGATGGCAAACCTTTTATTTATTTATTTATTTATTTATTTGTTAGTTAGTTAGTTAGTTAGTTAGTTAGTTAGTTAGTTAGTTAGTTAGTTAGTTAGTTAGTTAGTTCATTCGTTCGTTCGTTCGTTCGTTCGTTCGTTCGTTATACATATAGTGTATGAGACTGAGTGCCCACTAATTTTTTTGCAAAGTGCCAATACAGCAATTTAACCTGAATACAGGTGGCTGTGAAGGGGCGATGTCAGGTGCCCACAGAAAGGGCTGCGAGGGCCACCTTTGGCACCCATGCCATAGGTTCGCCAACAATGCCATAGGATATCTGCCAGGTGGTTGCCCAAATTTCTCTTGAATGGCTCCAGCATGAGAGCACTCACCACCTCCCCCTGAAGTCATGAGTTCCGTCGTCGTATTCCTCTAACAATTAGAATGTTCCTCATGTTCTTCAACCGAAATCTGGTTTCCTGTAACATACATCCATTGTTGCACATCCTGCACTCCGGGTTGATCCAACAGGCTCTGATAACAGCCTTTCAAGTCTTCAAAAAGTGCCCTCCTCTTTCCCATCAGTCTTCTTTCTTCCTGTCTTGGTTTCCAGCCCCTTAATCATCCTTCTTGCCCTCCTCTGAACTTGCTCCAATTGGTCAGCGTCCTTCTTGAAGCGTGGTGTCCAGAACTGGACACAGGACTCAAGAAGAGGCCTCGCCAGTGCTGAATGGAAGGGAACTAGTATCTCGTGCGATGCCAGCTGGTTCATGGTTTACCTCTTCCAGACATGTCCCTGCACTGAGGAGCGGGTTGGACTCAATGGTCTTATAGACTCCTTCCAGCTCACCTGTTCTATAAGGCTATCTTCTCAAGAGCGCTTTGAAGTCTCCAGGTCCTTAAGAGCACCCTCTGCACATCCGTTCCTCCGCAATGCCTTCAATCAAGATTTCCCAAAGGCCAGACCAACACTCCTTAACTTTCACACTACAGAGACTCTCATCATTTGGTTGCAATCGTTAAAATAATCTTGAAAGGTCAACTGGTGTTCTTATCCCTCGTCATGCAGATCGAGTTACAAGAAAGGGAGCGAGAAAGGCTACATGGTCTAATTAGGCTGAGGTGCCAGCTTTACAATTACAAAGTGGAAAAGTGTTTTCCCTCCAGAGACACATTACTTCAAAGGTCCTGAGTCCCAGCAGACACATTTAACCTTTTAAGGCAGCTCCACTGCTAATGCCCAGGTGAATTTTGTGTCTGTTTTGGACCCCCATCGGGGCTCAGACGGGATCCATGCAGAGGCTGCTTGATTCGTGGGTCCCTCTCACAACTGTCACTGCCAACAGCTTACCAGATCTCCTTCTTGGACTTTTAGGGACCAGAGCCAATACCTGTGCAGTAATGCCCTCCAGTGTGGATTCACACCCCCCCGGAAAGATCTCCCTCTCTCTCCCCCGCCCCACATGGCAACCCTTAATACAATCCCCATCAAATCACTTACAATGGCCTCTCCACCTCTTCCGCTGTCACAAAGGCGCCCGAAACTGTGCTTCTATTTTCTCCCGCTACCACAGGGAAAATGTCATTTGCTCGTGCTCTTAATCTGTGCAAGCTAAATAAGTGCCATTACCATTCTCCGCGAGCCAACCGAGCAGATGCCGGAGACATAAATGTGCCTGATTGCTGCTGAAAAATAATCCCTGCATTTTTGCAAAAAAAAAAAAAAAAAAAACAGCTCTCTTTTGCGAGCAAAACTGAGCTTTTGAGATTTTCCTAAGCCAGCTGTGGCGGAGCGCACGGGAGCGTGAGTGGATTCTTTGAAAGGATAACCCCTGTTTGGTTTGATTCATAAAGAATCAAACTCAGCTGAAATGTCACAGGAAAGTGCCTGCATCCAGCCCCAGGCCTGTCTGATAGACAAGGTCGCCATATAAGGTGAAGCTGCAGCCACAGCAAACCAGGTTGGGTTTTCTTTTAGACCCAGTTTTATGAACAAACAAAACCCAATGGAAATGTTTCCATGGTCGGTATGCTCCTACTCTAGTGCAAAGGGCCACATCTGGAGCTTTTCATCTTACCCTTCCTTCTTATATACAGGGACAATCCCACACACCTGTCCTCAAGATTCTGGTCCTTAAGACTGGGGGGGGGGGGGAGAGAGAGAGAAGAGAGACGGCAAGCAACAGACTGAGACGTCACTCCAATGTCCAGCGCATATGATGCAAACACATTCCAGCCTGGTGTGAAAATCCAAGTTTTAAAATTAATTTGTTCCTATTATTCCTTGCAATGTTTGAAAAGTGGTGTGGTCATGATGGGAAAAGTAACTTACTGAGTAGCTCACTTTGCTGCTCACTGAGTCAATATTTTTTAATAAAAAAAACCTTGGAACGAACATAAATTTCACAAGATTTTGAGCAAGGCGGGATACAAAATACAGTGATACTTTGTATAAAGGAATTAATTCATTCCAAATGAAATTCTGTTAAGCAAATTTTCCTTTATACAAATTTGCCCTAGGAATATATTGAAAACGGAGTAATCCCTAATCGCAACCATTTTTATGTTGTACGAATTCGCTCCATAGACGATTCTGTTAAGCAAATTTCTCCTATCTCCGGAAATCTCTGCACAGATTTTGTTATACAAACCGTTTGTTACACAAGGTTCCACTGTATTAGAAAGAAAGAAAGAAAGAAAGAAAGAAAGAAAGAAAGAAAGAAAGAAAGAAAGAAAGAAAGAAAGAAAGAAAGAAAGAAAGAAAGTGAGGGAGGGAGGAAGGAAGGAATGTACACACCCCAGATTTCTGGATTCCATGAATTACGGTTTTAAAAGTAAATTTTTAAAAGTAAGCTTCAAAAGTAATGATAAATCGTTACTCATTGTCCCAGTAAGGTAACCTTGACTGTGTTACTTTTGCAATGCAATTTCCTTGGAGAAAATCTTGGTGGGATCCATATGGGTTTTGTGCAGCAGGCCACGGCTAGTTGGCACGGGTAGTATCTCCATCATAGGTCTGTTTATGCACCAACTGTGCAAGCAATATCTGCTGCAGCACCATTAATTTTTCCTGTTATTTCTTGCAACAAATCATTCACTACCGTTGCCTACCACAACTCCTTCCGTGAACATCAGCAGCATCCTAGCCATTAACATCCTTGTTGCCCATAAATGGAACTATGGAAATTGGCACAAAATAGGCCACCTGCCTGGTGGGGTTTGGTCTCCAGCATCAGAGGCAAAGGTCTGTATTGTTGGTCTGTGGAACTCCCTGCCACAGGAGGTGATGATGGCATCTGGACTGGATGCCTTCAAAAAGGGGATTGGACAGATTCCTGGAGGAAAAGTCAATCAGAGGTTACAAACCATGATGGAGATCTGTCATCTCCAGGCTTAAAACCGGGGTCCTTCAAGGGCCAGATGCAGGGGAGTGATATCAGGAGAAAGGGATCTAGTCTCGTGCGCTCCCAGACGCATCTGGTGGGGCCGCTGTGAGATACAGGAAGCTGGACTAGATGGGCCTTTGGCCTGATCCAGCAGGGCTCTTCTTATATTGTTGTGTCTCCCATCTGCCCACATCTCCTTGGGCCTTCTTTGTCGCTAGAAATGCCGGGGACTGAACCCCAGACACACACTCAGCATGCAAAGCAGGTGCTGTGCCCGTGAATAGAGAAGCATTTATCATTTTGCAGCCGGCTTTTTTTTTTAAAGCAGAATTTTGCCCCGAATGTGTCCAGAATCCCAAGCTCCTCATGAACGTCATAAACTAATACAACGAGACACTGACAAATGGAAACAAGTTCAGAGGAGGGCAAAGAGGATGAGGAGGGGGGTTAGAAACCAAGCCCAAGGGGCCTTGGAGGACAAAGGGAAGAAATTGGGCATGTTTAGCCTTAAAGAAGACCGGGAGGCGACATGATCACACTCTTCAAATATTTGCAAGAGCTGTCCTGAAGGGGAGAGGCAGGATCTGTTCTCCATCATCCCCGAGTGCAGGGTGCACAACAATGGGCTCAAGCTAACGGAAGCCAGATGTAGGCTGAATATCAGGAAAAATCTCCTAACTGTTAGATCAGTACGACAATGGAACCCCATGTCCTTGGAGGAGGTAAGCAGTCCCAAGTTTGAGGCTTTCAAGAGAAAATTAGGCAACCCGCTTTGATTTCTCTTCCTGCATCGAGCAGAGGTCTTATCGGCCTCTTCCAAGTTCATTCTTCTATGATTCTATGGCCCAGAGCCGCATGGGAGACAATGGAAGGAGCGCAAGGGTCTTAATAAGAACCTAAGAAGAGCCCTGCTGGATCAGGCCAAGAAGGGCCCATCTAGTCCAGCTTCCTGTATCTCACAGTGGCCCCACCAGATGCCTCTGGGAGCGCAAGAGACTAGATTTATGTCTCCTGATACCATCCATCTCCTGCGTCTGGCCCTTGAAGTACCCTGGTTTTTTAAGACTGGAGATTACACACATCTCCATCATGGTTTGTGACCTGGAATGGACTTTTCCTCCAGGAATCGGTCCAATCCCCTTTTGAAGGCATCCAGGCCAGATGACATCACCACCTCCTGTGGCAGGGAGTTCCACAGATTAACAACGCTCTGGGTGAAAAAATAGTTTCTTTTGTCTGTTCTCACTCTCCCAGCCCTCAATTTGAGTGGTCACCTAGTTCTGGTATTTTGTGTGAGAGAGAAGAGTGTCCCTCTATCCACTTTACGCGCGCCCTGCCCCAAATGAAGCCAGGAAATCATAAGAACATAAGAAGAGCCCTGCTGGATCAGGCCAAAGGCCCATCGAATCCAGCTTCCTGTATCTCACAGTGGCCCCACCAGATGCGTTTGGGAGCCCACGAGACTAGATCTCTGTCTCCTGGTACCATTCCCCCCCTGCATCTGGTCATTTCGTGGCCCGCTGCACTCCAGGTGCATGAACAAATAAAGCAATAATACTACTCCCAGGAGCGCTCTCTCTCTCTCTCGCTCTCTCTCTCCATCAAAACAATCAAATCCATCCTCTCTTGCATTAAAAGATTACCTTCCAGGTCACTTCATGTACCAGTTATCCTGCCTCCAGTTGATGCCAGAAGGAGGTCAGCAGTGGGCAAGAGATCTTTACACACACACACACACACACACACACACACACACACACACACACACACACACACACACAGAGGACACAGCCAAGAGAACATGGAAATATGGCCATAATCCCCATCACCACCACCATTCTTTTGGAAAACTTCTTCTAATTCCCTGTTCTTAACTTGAATATGTTTTGAATGTTCTGGGCTGTATATTGTCCCTTATTATTGTAAGCCACCTTGGGTCCTTTTCTAAGAAGACAGGTGTGGTAAACATATTCAAAATAAATAATAAATAACTATATCCATCTGCAGAGGCCTGCACTAAATGTGCCTGCTTAGGGAGTCCATAGCTTGCTGGACACCCCCCCATCCAGTGCTCTCCAAGGAGGCTTGGAAGGTAGTAAGAAATAGGCAAGTAGAAAGGGAGGACTTGACAGCTTTCACCTCCTGTGAAAACACTGCTGTGCCATCCCAACACGCAGGAAGCCAACAAATGAGCTCCTGTCCTCAACGGCCTTGCTCAGGTCTTGCAAACTCAACGTCTTGGCTTCCTTGTAGAGTATCGGTCCCTCTCACATTTGGTCTTCCCCTTCTCCTGGTGCCCTCCACTTTTCCTGGCCTTATTGGCTTTTCCAAGGAGCCTTCTCTTCTCCCCAAATGATGGCAGCTCAGTTTCATCATTTCCGCTTCTAGGGAAAGTTTGGGCTGGATTTGATCTAAAGAACCCGCTTCCCTAATGCATATACTGTAGAACGGGGTTAGAGATGAGGAAAGGTTTGATCGTACCCCCGAGTGACAAAAATTCTTCATGTGGACTTTTAGCTGAGAACCGAGAGGATGCAAGTCCCAGCCACTTCTCCATCCTCCTCCTCCTCATCATCATCATCACCATCATCATCATCATCATCATCATCATCGCACAGCAGACTACGCTGGATTTTGTATTACCAACTACTAGTCTAATGCTTCCCAAGCGTTTAGGACCCAGTGATGTATCGGCGAATTATGCGAGCAGATCCCAGTAAGGTGGCTTTCTGCAGCTGACTGATGGTGACTTTGTCAACTCCAGTTTCTTCTAAATACTTGCTTAGCTCTTTAGGCACCACACCCAGCATGCCAATTACCACTGGGACCACCTGTATTATTATTATTATTATTATTATTATTATTATTATTATTATTATTATTATTATTATTATTATTATTATTATTATTATTATTATTATTATTATTATTATAGTGCGCTCTCCAAAGACGAAACCACAATCTTGGGTCCAAGTCTCACTGCCATCACAAAATGACAAGGCAGCCCTGAAAAAGGTCTCTCTCTCTCTCTCTCTCTCTCTCTTTCAACCTCTTCTCCTTTGCCTCTTTGAGCCACCTCCTCTTCAAACATTGGAGAATGCAGCTGATCTGCCTTGCAGGGCCATTGGAAGGACCACAACCCTTATCCAAAGTGCCTCAAGCATACACGAGAATAATATTCTGCAGAAGCAAAACAAAAACAAAAACTAACAAAATCTCATCCCAGACTGGGAAATGGTCCTGTAGGTCAGAAGCAACTTGACGGCATGTAATGATAGACTGGTGGGGTGGGGTGGCTCAGCAGGCTAGAGCACTAAAAATTGTCGGCTACAAAGTCAGCAGCTTGGTGGTTCGAATCCCGGGCGCCACGCAGCGGAGTGAGCTCCCGCTGTTCACCCCAGCTCCTGCCAACCTAGCAGTTTCAAAGCATGTAAATGTAAGCAGATAAATAGGTACCACCGTAAAAAGTGGGAAGGTAAAAAAGTGTTTCCTTGCAGCCCTGCCAGCCACATGGCTACAGACTTGCACAACACTGGCTCTTTGGCTTGAATACGGAGATGAACGCCGCTCGTAGAGTCAGACACGACTAATACACATCTGGGGGGGGGAACCTTTACCTTTAATGACAGACTGCAAATATACCATGTGCTGAGGTGTAAAGAAAAGCACAGATTATAACAGACAACCCAAAATAAGGAAAACCTGCTTAAACCAACCACCCACAAAAATGCAAACGTTGTTTACCTGCCCGCGGAGGGTGGGGGGGGAGGTTAAAATGTGCCTCCCTGACAAAGGAGCAGCAGCAGCCCCTGGTCCCAATCCTGGAGGTGGTCGGCATGGAATACTGGGGCAGCCCATCTCCTCTGGCTTTGTCAGTCCAAGCTCACCGGAACACGCAAGTGTAAGCAGGAGCTCATGGTTTGGAGACAGCTTGGAGCACCGCCACCCGGTACAAACTGGGAAACCAGACTGCAGGGACTAGAATATACTGGGCACCAGAAGGGAAGAGCAGCACTTTGCTCCCGCACACCCGTCTAGCAGACGGAACCTGGTCACTAGAGATGGGCACGAATAAAAAAAAAGGGCATTTCGTTTGTCGTTTGTCGGGTCCGTTTCATTTCCATTTTTTGTGAATTTTTGCAAAAAAAAATTCATTTTCATTTTTGTTCATTTTGTTACCATTTCGTTACCATTTATTTCAATTTTTTGTTATTATTTTTTAGGATTTTAAGCAATTCACTCATATTGCAGTAACGGAAACGAAACGCACGACAAAACTTCCAATGTTTCTATTCATTTCGTTTCATTTTAGAGACAAAATTCGTTTGTCGTTTCGTTGCGTAACTAAACGAAAAAACGGAAACGGAAATGAAAAATTGTTCATTTCGTGCCCATCTCTATTGGTCACAAAGCAAAGCGGGAATACTCTGTTGGCAACAGACGGGCGACTCACTAAGAAGGAAAGCAGGCCCACAGGTACCTCTTGCAGGATGCCAAGCCCTGAGCTAGGGCCTACTTCGCCATTCCTCCTTTGATCCTATGCCCACAACCATCGAGCAAGACACAAAAGAAATCTCAGTGGGATGCAGGATTTTCCTGGGGTTTATTAGGAATTTATTATCGCCATTTTGTTTTAACAGGTAGTGCAACCGTTGTGCTAATTGCCATTTCCAGGCACTAATGGAAGCAGCATCTTTATTTATGTTCAGTCTCTGAGCACCGCTAGGGCACAGCGATGCTCGCTCGAACAGATCTGCTGGGATAATCATAGAATCATGAAGTTGGAAGGGGACTCTAAGATCATCACATCCAACCCCCGGCTCCATGCAGGAATACAAATCAAAGTATATCTGTAAGGGCAGGCATGTCCAAACTTTGGCCCTCCTGAATTCCAAGCTTAGATTGCCAATGACAAAGGACTGTGGGAGTTGTGGTCCAAAACATCTGGAGGGCTGAAGTTTGGACACGCCTGCTGTAAGGGGTTTGTCCAGAATTCTCTTGAATGCCTCCAGAGTTAGGTATTCGACAATGGAAACTCTTGAGGAAACTGGGTTCACTTACTGCTCTAACAGTCAAGAAGTTTTTCTTGATATTCACATGAATTTTTTTTAACTCGAGCTCACTCTGGGGTGACTGAGAATAGATCCTATCCCTCCTCTGTATAGCAGTGTTTCAAACATTTTTAAAGTGCTCTCTTATCGCCCTTTCTTCTTTTTCTAGGCTAAACACGCCCAGTTCTTTCAGTCTTGCATCACTTGGCTTGGTTCCCAGCCCCCCTGATCATCCTTATCAGAACGTAAGAACATAAGAAGAGCCGTGCTGGATCAGGCCAAAGGTGCTTGTCACCCTCCTCTGAATTTTCTCCAGTTTGTCAGCATCCTCCTTGAAGTCTAGAACCGGGCACAAGACTCAAGGTGAGGCCTCACCAGTGCCGAATACAGGGGGACGAGCACCTTGTGGGATCTGGAAATGACTGTATACAGTGGTACCTTGTATAAAGGAATTAATTCATTCCAAATGAAATGCTGTTAAGCACATTTTCCTTTATACAAATTTCCCATAGGAATGCACTGAAAACGGAGTAATCCTTAATCACAACCATTTTTAGGTTGTACGGATTTGCCCCACAGGTAATTCTGTTAAGCAAATTTCCCCTCTCTCCAGGATTTTTTATGTTGTACAGATTTTATGTTATACAAACCATTTGTTATACGAGGGTCCACTGTACTTGTCTTTTTTGTAGCCACATCACACCGCTGGCTCGTGTTCAGATTGTCATCTACCACTTGTAGTGTTACTGAGCCAGGTGTCCCCCTCCCATCTTGTAACCGTACATTAGGCTTCTTTTTCGTAGGTGCAGTACTTTTCAATTATCCCTGTTAAATTTCATTATGTTGTTTTTAGTCCACTGCTCCAGCCTTTCAAGATCATTTTGCATTTTGTTTCCTTCTTCCAGGGTGTTACCTATGCTACCCAATTTTGTATCATCCACGAATTTGGCAAGCATTCCCCATGCTCCCTTGTCTAAGTTCTTAACACAAACCATAACCCACAGCTACATCTGTCAGCCTCTGGTGTACCGAACCACTCCAATGTATCTGCCTCTGCCGGTTCCAATCCATTTTGCATATGCATCCACCTTCAAGACCCTTCTTGCGCTGGTGCAACCAGACATACGGTCTCTAGAATATCAAGGCAAAACCCAATTGTAAAGTTAGAACTCATGGAATTAATGGGACTTCCATCAGGGCGCTTTTACACGACCCCTAAGATCCGCTGGCCCCTTAAATTCGGACCAGAGATCTTAGGGGTTCGTTGCTGTTCCTGCGTCCCCACCCCTCCGCACTTCCTTGCTCCTGTCTGCGTGAGCCGAGCCCCGTCACTTCCTGATTCCTTCTCTTAAAGGGGCGGGAGGCAAAAAAAACAACAACAAAAAGAAGCGAGGAGAGCCCGGCACATCCGCATCAAGGAATTTTCACCTCCCGAGAGCAGGTACCTGAAAAGTGCACTGGGTCGCGCTTAGGTGGGCGGGGTCGCACTTAATTTCCTCTAAACTCCAGAGCTGGTGGGGAAACATTTTTAAGCTCCGGAGTTGGGAGTCATTTGCCCCGGAGTTTAGGGGTCATGTATAAACACACTCAGTCAAGAGTTCTGCGAGGCCACTGACTCTAGCATGGACTGACAAACTGGACTTTCCCCTCAAGGTCAGAAGTGATCTCAAAGGTCACCTAATCTAATATCTGTTGTAATATTTTCGCTGGCAGGCAGGGAGACATCCTGACTATATCCTTCAGATCCCATCAGAACAGAGAAAGAAGCACTCCGGAGAAAGCAGGCCGTGCTGCTGAGACTTCCTAAAATTTTGTGGAAATGTGAACCTGGCACCCAGCGCCACATCATCTCCATCATCTACAAAGTCACCGTTTCAAACAGTTGAGGATGACTCTCAGGATGCCTCTTCCCAAGGCTCCACACACCTGAGTCCCTCAAATCTCTCCCCCCCCCCCAGGGCGTGGTTCTCAACTGCAGACAAGTTTAAAAACCCACTGATTGGGTCCATTTTCAGGGTGTTTGCTAATCGCTACTTATGAGTACCATGCAAAAATAAACAAATACCAAAGCAACCTCCTCTTGCCTAATCAGACCAATATCAAAGCCTCTAAGTTCATTTTTTTAAACAAAACATACAAATAAGAAATTGCAATAAAGTTTTATCCTCCTCCTCCTCCTCCTCCTCCCATCTTCAAGAACATCAGCCACCATATAAAAAAAAGAGCTTATGCCGATGTATTCTAACAAAGACGCTGGAGTCTGGACGCAAGCTTTTTCATCACACAAGGAAGAGACTGCACAGCTCTGTTTACACCTTATGGGTTGAGCTTTATCATGCTGTATCTTAAAGACTTCCCTTCAAAGACAAAACAAAATGGAAAATCAATTTTGCTAAGTTGAACGCTCTTTTACAAAGAGAAAAACAACCTAAAGTTACAGAAATCCTGTGTCTCAAAAAAAAAAAAAAATTGCACTGCAATGCACACCCGCTGCAGCCCTGGCACTGTAATTAGAGAAAAATGAGTGGTTTGCATGGAATTTCAGCAATCTGACTCAGATTATTTAGTCCGCAAGGTGTTCCCTAGTCTGGTCTCCCTCCACAGCATGTTCCTAATAATTAAGCATCATATGGTAGATCAGGAAGCAAGGGACAACTAAGACAGGCACAAATTAACATACGATATCACAAATTGGGGCGTTAAGATGACTGTTCTTGTTAAGCATTCCATAAAAATACCCCAAGGTGTACTGTGTCTTGCACACATATTGGCAGTGAGGAAGTGGCAATTTGTATTTTTCCCACAAATTCAGCAGCCCCAAAGCCATCTCTGTGTTGATGGAAACATTGGAATGAATTTTGCAGGGTGAAATAACTTTAAACTTGCCGGAGAAGCTTTTCTCTCAGTTCCACCATCTTCACAGGTATGTTTGATGAGGACGCAGGAGACGGCCTTCTCGGTGGCTGCTCCTAGACTGAGGAACTCCCTCCCACTGGAGGCCAGGCTGGCCCCATTTTTGGTGTCCTTCCACAAGCAGGCAAATACCTTCCTTCCTCTGCAGGCAGGCTTTCATAAGAACCTCAGAACAACCTTGTTGGGACAGGCCACAGCCCATCCCGTCCAGCATTTTAAGGAGAAAAGCAGGGCAAAAAATATTTTAAATAAGAAAGTTAAACAAATACCATGGCCGGCAACCTGGCCTAAGGCAAGCCATTACTGGATGAGAAGAGGTAACACTGGAAGACTGAGACATCGCTCCCAGCCAGTCGCTGTGCCATGGGCCGCTTAATTCTGGCACAGAACACATCCCTACCAGAGAGTCTCACCTTTAAAACGAACTGCGAATATTTCCAAACACAGCCCATCTCGTTGCAGGCTGGTCGTAATTTATATTCCCCCCCCCCCGCCCCACAGCTCCCCACCTCCACAATTTGCAACCCGCTCTCTCTTTGGTGCCAGTCATTTTGGTTGGATGATGCTGCTGCCTAGTAAACCTGATTTTTTTTTGGGGGGGGGGGTGAGCCGCCTGGGGTGTTTTGTGTCTTGAAAAGGTTTCTTGCCCTCTTCCCTGTCCTTCTGATGCTCTTCTCCCAATATTTCCTAATTGAAACCCAGCCGTTTCCGAGGTTTGCAACTGGCAAGCTTAAGTACAAGATGGCAAGGGGAAACGTCCACTCAATGAAAAAGCTGCTTTTTTGACTCTGCCCAATACAGTCGCAATACCAGAGGCACCCCCTCCTAAGCACAACAAACAAAGGCTTTTTTTAAAAAATTTATGGGAAACGTGCCCTGGTCAGGAAGGCTTTGGCAACACTTCACCCAAGACCTGCAAGGCCTGTCCTTTGACAGAAAAGTTTTGTCCCCTGTAATGACGCAAAGAGATTTCAACAGAGCCCACGACAAGCAATGCAACCTGGCCGGGGGTGGATCTGGCAAGTGATTTATTTATTTATTTATTTATTTATTTATTTTTGAATTGGTTGACTGCCCAATTTTCCCGTGGAAACTCTGGGCGACGTACAACACGTTGGCAGAGAACAACTTGCCCAAACACACAAAACCCCAAACATAGCAATTCAAAATACAAGTACAGTGGTACAAGTAATTAATTCGTTCCAAATGAAATTCTGATAAGCCAATTTTCCTGTATACAAATTTCCCATAGGAATGCATTGAAAACAGAGTAATCCCTAATTCCATGTATTTTTATGTTGAATGTATTTTCCCCATAGGTGATTCTGTTAAACAAATTTCCCCTATCCTCCGAATTTTTTATGTTGTACAGATTTCGTGTTATACAAACCGTTTGTTATACAAGGGTCCACTGTAATAAATACGATAGTAGTAGTAGTAATAGTAGTAGTAGTAGTAGTAGTAGTAGTAGTAGTAGTAGTAGTAGTAGTAGTAGTAGTAGTATAATCATAGGAAACGGATTAAAAATAAAAATAAAAATAGACATAACACATCAACTAGAGATGGGCACGAAATGAACAATTTTTTGTTTCCGTTTTTTGTTTCGTTACGTAATGAAACGACAAACAAATTTTGTCTCTATAATGAAACGAAACAAACAGAAACACTGGAAATTTTGTCGTGCGTTTCGTTTCTGTTACTGCAATATAAGTGAATTGCTTAAAATCCTAAAAAAAATCACAAAAAATGAAATAAATGGTAACGAAATGGTAACAAAACGAAGGAAAACGAAAATGATTTTTTTTGCAAAAATTCACGGAAAAAGGAAACGAACCGAAACGGACCCTCCAAATGACAAACGACAAACGAAATGCCATTTTTTTTATTCGTGCCCATCTCTATCAACAACCATATAAAATAAGCAGGATCCGGCAAGAGAGGGCTTGGACTAACAGACTAATAACAAAACCACTGTGCGCTCAAATGGTCACCCAAAGCATTCCCTGAAGAGCCAGGTCTTTAATGCCCTTCTGAAGGCCGGGAGCGAGTCCAACATCCTAATCTCCACCGGCAGTTTGTTCCAGGTTCCTGCCTTGGGCTTACACACACACACACACACACACACACACACACCACAACCTCACACAACCCTGACTCCTCTCCCCACACCTGCCCGTGCAGGAGTGAAGAAGGCTTGAGGTTATGGGTCCCAAGGGAGCCCCATCTGGGCACGCCAGCTGCATCTCCAACGGTGCAGAGGTAAGCAAGCCACGAGGGACCCCGACGCACCCGATGGTGGCTGGATCCGTCCCTCCGCGAGGCCTTTGCTGCCTGGCAAAGGAGCAAGGGTGCCTCAGGGCCGCACGCTTTCTGAACGGGCCTCTTTTGTCCGCACGACTTGTGTGCCCGCCGGGAGCCGGGAGCGTTGCAGAGGGCCACTTGACTAAAAGCTATTGTTAGTCGCACTCTTGAACATACACACACACACACACACACACACCCCTGGCCCATTTCCCCTTGCTTGGCTGCTCTCCTCTCAACGCAGGCTGCAAATTCCCGGAGGCAGGGGCTTTCATCCCCGTCAAGGGTGGGCAGAGAGCAGCCCCACAGGCGCTGGAGTACCCCGACTCCCATTCGCCCCATCAGCCAACTGTGAATCAATGGAGGGGAACTCTATAGCGAGGTCTAGAAACAGCAGTCTCCTCCTGGCCCCTTTTGATACAAAACGCCGTAATTCAGCTGATTGTATGGGATGAGAGCCGTAGACTAGGACCGAGGAGACCCGGGTTCAAATTTCCCAATGAGATGTGTGTTAAGCCAGATGCCTGCCTGCACAACGCATCCGTCGTACGGGATCATCATTGAGAAGCCAAAAGGAGAGCCACTCCCTCGAGCTATTTAATGCTTTAAATTAAGTCCATTTTCTACCCCCATGGCCTTCCCAACATGCTCAAAAAGGCAAGCGGGGGGTGGGGGGATCAGGCAAAGGACAGTGAGCCTCATGGCACAGGGGTTGAAATGCCGTCCTCCTGCCAAGACCCTGGTCACAACCTCAACAGGCTCAGGTCGCCAGCTCCAGGTCGACTCAGCCTTCCATCCTTCCAATGCTGGCTAAATCAATACTGAGATTGCTGGGGTGTGGAGCTATGTCGAGTCTGCATAAGAGAACTCTAGCACTGTTGGGGAGCATATTGTGTATAAGTCAAATCAATCAGTCCATCAATCCAACCCTGTTCATGCAAGCCATCCAGTCGAGTCAGGTGAGGCTGGAAGGCAGAAGAACGGGCCAAAAACCAGCCACGGAGCTGCAGATCTGAGTGGGACCTTGCGCCTGGATCTCTCAGACCCCAGCTGGCCACTCCAGCCATGACGCAGAAGCCAGAGCAATATTCTCTTTGAACTTACTTGTTAAGTCACTTCCACTCTTTAAGTCTGTGAAGATTCCCAGTCATCCAGGTGAGTTTATCTGGAAGTTGAGTCGCGGCAACAGGACTTAGTTTCTTGAGAGAGTGAAACATTTCGCTGCTCATCCAAGCAGCTTCGTCAGTCTGAGGAAGGTTAGTGGCGAATTCTTCATTTTATAGTTCACCTTAATTTCATACACACCCTGGTCTGAATAGGCTTATAAATTGGACAATGGCCTGAATAGGCTCACTGGTGGACCATGATCTGAAATAGGCTCATTAGGTGGACAATAGCCTGGGGAGTGTGAACTTCTCACCTATGACAACTTTCCCAACACCCATGAAGTATAGGTCGTTAGCCATGGCCTTGCTGGTGGAGGTGTGAAGTACGTACTTCTAATTTGTCTGGGGATTGATGAAAGTGCCACTTGATAAGTAGACTGTGCCTGAGGCGCCCCCCCCACCTCTGTTGAGAGAGGGTTTTTCATTAATGCTCACTTGAATGGCTTCCCTTATTCCTCTCTCAAACCGCCTCTCTTCTCTGTCTAATATATGCCCATCCTCATCTTTGACTGATTGCCCTTTGTAATTCAAGTGGAAGTGTACTGCTGATTCTGGTCCTGAGCCCCTCGTCTGTTGGACCATCCTCCTGTTCAAAAGCTGTTTAGTTTCTCCAATGTAGCGCTCTGCACACACTTTCACACATCTTAGGCCACTGCCCACCTAGCGAGCCTATCCAAGCCATAATCTACCTAACGAGCCTATATTTATTTATTATTTATTTATTTATTGAAATTTTAAACCGCCCATCTGGCAGTGAGGTCACTCTGGGCGGTTTACAACAATTAACAAATTCAAACAATTCATACAATAAAACCATAAAATAGTAATACAATAAAAATAAAAATAGTATTAATATTAAAATTAAAATGACATAAAACAATCCATTATTATTGGCAGGCTAATCAGTTAAAAATCAAGATTTAATGGGTAAACACTGAAATTGCATTATATTTGAGGGGATGCCTGCTTAAATAGCCCAGTTTTAATAGTTTTTTAAAGGCAGCCAAAGAGGAGGGCCAGGCAGACGTCTGGTGGACATCTATACAGACCATTGTCCAATTTAGGAGCCTATTAAGACCAGGGTGATGTGAAATCCAAGTGCATTATAAAATGGAGGACTTGCCACTAACTCTCCTCAGACTGATGAAGCTGCTTGGATGAGTAACGAAATGTTTCGACCTCTCAAGAAAAGAAGTCCAGTTGCCATGACTCAACTTCCAGGTTCCACTATTTAACTAATGCAAAGGTTCCATGAGGCAACAGCACATCTAAATTTTGTTTCTTTCTGGGAGTTTTTGTTTGGTTTTCTGGGGCACACGAGGATCAACGCATTCACTCAAAAAATGGGCTGAGTGGAGGGATTTAGAATGAAACGATTAGGAAAGACATGGGTGTTCATCTAGTTTGCACTGCCGGATGTGGTGATGATAAATGTGGAAGTGCAAGTACTCAGGTATGACGGTAGCCACAGCCAGGACCAGCTTGAGAAAGGTCCCAACATGCAGGCAGCTAGACTGGCCCCGATCATTATATGAAGAGCGGATTTTTTGTAAAGCTAATGACCCTAAATCGCCAGTTCCACTTCAGGACCAGCAAGCAACAATCTACTGTTTCCTGGGGAAATCCTTTTCTCTCCCAGCTACCTTAAGGATTGCAGCTAGGCACGGAGTGATCGCGACAGTCAAGGAGGTAGCATCATACTCCCTATTGCTAAGAAAACCCCAGTGCTTCGACACAGGAAGGCCTGGTGTCACTACGCCACTGCTGAGCAGAGGGGGAGGCGGGGAGCTGGGACAGGATGTTGGCACAGGACTGAGAAGCTGTTTCAATCTGGAGACAGGGATAAACAGTGAGGTGGCCAAGTTTGCAGATGACACAAAACTTTTCTGTGTGGTAAAAACCCGAGAAGATTGTGAAGAGCTCCAGAAGGATCTCTCCAAACTGGGGGAATGGGCTGCAAAATGGCAAATGCGTTTTAATGTAGCCCAATGCAAAGTAATGCATATTGGGGCAAAAAATCCAAACATTATCAACTCATGGGCTCTGAGTTATCCGTGACAGATCAGGAAAGAGATCTTGGTGTGTTGGTGGACAGCTCCATGAAAGTGTCTACCCAATGTGTGGCAGCGGTGAAGAAGGCCAATTCCATGCTAGGGATTATCAAAAGGGGGGACTGAAAATAAAACAGCCAACATTATAATGCCATTATACAAGACAATAGGAAGGCCGCTCCTGGAGTATTGTGTACAATTCTGGTCACCGCATCTCAAGAAAGACTAAGGCTGTTACTTCACGAACCTCTCGCTTCGCGGCTACCCCACCTTTCAGTGCGAACCGATCGACTCTGTCCGCACGTCCCTCCTGTTTTGCTGCGATGCCACCCCGACCACTCCCCCTTAACCGTGCTCCAATCGGGGCGAGTGGTGCCCGTGCCTTTGGCCGGGAATCTTTTCAATCCGCATCTCGATTCGCTCCCAAAGGGACGTGTGGCCCCGTAATGTGGCATTTTCCTAATTTTTTAAAAAAAATTCTTCAAGCAGACACATCGATGCATCGATATTTCGGTACATCGCCGTGCGTTGCTACTTCCGGCCTCATCATTTGACACGTATTCGCGACTTTACCCATTTTTTCCTGCACCAGGGTCTTAAAACACAAACCCTTCCAGAGTTAAAACTGCAGCTTTACTCCTAACTCTCTCTTCACCCCCCAAAAAAAACCCCACCGCCGCCTCCTCCCCTCCTCCTCCTCCATGTGCATGCAGGCTGCCCGCCCCCCCCCGCCCCCGGGGGAAGGGGGCACTGTTAAAGCTTCAGTTCGTTGGCGATTTTGGAGGCAATGGGACGTTGAAAAGTGGCATTCAAATGCGAAGGGAGGACGTGAGGTTGCAATCAATTTGGTCCAAAAAAGGCTGCATGTGAGTACAGCGATAGAGGGGTGGGAACGAATGGAAGTCATGTGACCGCCGCCGAATTCAAACCGAAGGCAATGTCGGTTCGAAGCCATGCACTTCGTGAAGTAACGGCCATAGTGGAACTGGAAAAGGTGCAGAAGAGAGCGACTAAAATGATTACTGGGCTGGGGCACCTCCCTTATGAGGAAAGGCTAAAACATTTAGGGCTCTTTAGTCTGGAAAAAAGGCGCTTGAGGGGGGATATGATTGAGACATACAAAATAATGCAGGGTGTGAGTAAAGGGGATAGAGGGAAGCTCTTCTCCCTCTCCCAAAATACCAGAACTAGGGGACATACACTCAAATTGAGGGCTGGGAGAGTAAAAACTGACAAAAGAAAATATTTTTTCACCCAGCGCGTTGTAAGTCTATGGAATTCCCTGCCACACAATGTGGTGATGGCATCTGACCTGGATGCCTTCCAAAGGGGATTGGACAGATTCCTGGAGGAAAAGTCCATCACAGGTTACAAACCATGAGGGAGATGTGTCATCTCCAGGCTTAAAACCAGGGTACTTCAAGGGCCAGATGCAGGGGAGTGGTATCAGGAAACAAAGATCTAGTCTCATACACTCCCAAACGCATCTGGTGGGGCCACTGTGAAATACAGTGATTTGTTGTTTTTTGTTCTGTTGTAAACTGCCCGGAGTTCCTTCGGGAAGATGGGCGGTAGATAAGCCATAAAATAAATAAATAAATAAATAAATAAATAAATAAATAAATAAATACATACAGGAAGCTGGACTAGATGGGCCTTTGGCCTGATCCAGCAGGGCTCTTCTTATGTTCTTATGCTCTTAAGCACATTAACAGCAGAGGGGGGTTGTTACTTGCAATGAGCGGAGCGGGGGGGGGTCTCATTTTCCACAGTGGGAGCTTTCCTCCAACAACCCACACGACACATGGGGAAACTCCTTTTCAGAGCATGCATAACTGATGCAAAGGGTTCTTTTCGTGGCGCTTCCGGATTATGCGACATTCTGCCCACCCTCCCACCTACACTGTTTTTTTTTGGGGGGGGGGAGGGACATCCATCCTGGATTTAAGGTTGTGAATAATCACATGTTGATCCTGGACTCCATAAGCAGGAATTGCACATTCAGAACTTAACACCGAAAAGGTATCTAGCAGCCTCACCCAAGCCTCCCGCCTTGCTTCACTCCACACAATGGGGGTGGGTGAGTTTTGTAACTCTAGCCCACCTCACAAGGGAGTTGTGAGGCTTCGGAAATCTCAAACACACCCGGGAAGCTTGCGCTACCTCAAAGGCTTGTTGATCTAAGGGTGGGTTTCCCTTCCAAATCTCCCTTTGTGTAAAAGAGCAACACGACATTACAATTAAAGAACAAAGGTTGAGCAATGCATAAAAGACCGGGCCGGGGGGGGGGTTAGCTGTCACAGTTGTGGGCAAAACACAACCAAACACAAGAGCAGAACGGCACGGTTGTGACTCACTCCCACCTCAACCTTGGAAAAGCTGATTTCTGAGCAACAGTCTCCTACCCAGCGCAGAGGACTTCAGATTCTGGGCCTCGCAATCCAAAAATAAAAAATAAAAATAAAAAAGGAACTTCTCTGAGATCTGCTGTCAACCAAAGATCCATGTTTTTTTGTTTTTGTTTTTTTTCATTGAGCAAGGCAAGTAGAACATATTGAGAAGTCTCAAGATTATTTTTCCGGAGGATTCTGTTTTCTCTTGGAAATTTGACATAATGTATGTAAAGACTTTCAAAACACTTGAAAAGCTTGACAGGAAGGCTGGAAATGTGGAGCATAATAATTAACTCATCTCAAGCAGGCGTATTCTGCGGGGCAGGTAAGGGGGATGTTCCCCCACCTCCTGAGGGAAACAAAACCCAGCCGGGGGAGCGAGAGGTTTCCAGGCCCAACGCGGGCAAAGCAGCGCCGAACAGCCAAACTCTTCCTTGTGCCCCGGCCTTCCGCGGATTTATTCCACGCCTCCGATTTGCACAGAAAAGCCTGTCTTGGGAAGCAGGGAAGCACTCCTGGCTTACCCAAAGGAGGAGTTGAACCGGCTCGTAATTAGAGTGTTATCTCCTGTTCATCCAGTGGAGTCATCCTTCCTGGAAGGAAAGGGCCGGCCTGCAGGTGTGTGCATTCAGAAGCAAAAAGAGAAGCCACGGGGGCGCAGAGCAGAAAACGGGGCAGATCAGGACCGCCAGACGAAAGACAACAAAGGAGGGCGGAGGGAGCCCACAAGGGGGTGCTTAAAGGGGTGCATCCGAGGGAGGGTCCTGGGGGCAGGCAGAGGGGCAGGATCCACGCTGGCACATTTGTATTCCCAGGACCCCCTGTCACCCCTAGAATCTGCCACCGAATACTAGTCATGCTGATGTGGCCGGAGACACAGGCAGGCACGGGATCCTAGCGGTGACAGAGCATACAAGTGAAATTCCCAGGGTCTGGCCAAGATCCACTAGCATCTGCTCAGTTGCAAGTTGCGCTGGGTCCCGCCACAGCCAGGATCTCTTCCTCTCACCCCCCTCATTGGCCCAGAACTTTGGCACTTCTTTGGAGGCTTCGAGGCACCTCTTGAGGACCAGGTAGGCTCCCTGCAGCCGAATGCTGCAAGTGGCAACCTGGTTTCTCTACTACCAAACGGGAGGGAGTCCGCTGTTCATCTCGAGAACGCTCCAGGCCATTCTGCACAGAGGCCGGCCAAACACTAAAAGCCAGCCTCCAAACGCACAGACCCAAGCGTGTGGCACAGCTGAACAGAACCCAACAAAGGCAGAACACAAGAAGCGTGAAGAGGGGGTGGCCGGGGGCGGCAGCAGGGAGGGGGGACACCAGCCCATCTGGGCACGAAGGGAACAGCAGCGAGGGCTCCACCAGCCATGCGTGATCACAACAGGCTAAAAAGGCTAACAAGTGCCGAGTGGGAAGGTGGGAAGGGAGGGGGCTTTTGCCTGGCAACCCAAAGGTATAACACAGTAGGAACCATTCCAGCCCCCACCTGCCAAGAGCGCAAAGCACTGCCTCCTCCTGCCATGACTTGCAGGCCAGAGGGACACACCTGGGACAAACACCGGGGAATTATTTTTCACTGTCAAATGCCTTGCCATCCAAGACAGGCAGGCCGAGCGGGGAGCTCTCCCAGTTGGGAGCTGAACTTTCACAGCAGCTCTGCACGGGAATGGACGGCGGGACTGTCTTACGGAAGGGCTTCCCGATGGTGCCACGTTCCCACGCTGTGGCTCCCATCAGCCCAGCCTGCTGGCTATGCCGGCCTTAAAGACCTGGTTTTTCCGTGAGGCATTTGGCGGCCAATAATCTTTTCTTTTTTTTCCCGTCCCGCCCTCTGGCGAGTGAATTTTATTTTCTTCTTTTTCTGATGTGCACATCATGATTTTTGCTTTTTACTTAAGTTTTGTTATTATTGCTACTGCTGTAAACTGCCCGGAGTTCTTCTGGAAGATGGGCGGTATAAATAAATAAATAAATAAATAAATAAATAAATAAATGATGGGATGTGCCCCCCTTCTGCCCTGACCCCTGGTCCGTTCAGAACAGCAGGTGCAGGAGCCTCCCAGGCTCTCCAAGGAGGGAGAGTCCACGTGGAGACCTCAGCCGCCGCTGGACCGGCGGGGACCCTAAGCAAACAAAGCCTCTTCTAACTCCCTTGCAAGGAAACCTACCAGGGACCCCCGTTCAGCTGCTGGGCTAAGGGATGACCCCATGACCTTGCAGAGCTGGTGAATCTCCACTCCCTCGTTCCTCACCCAGGCTGGACGACCGCTGGAGACCCAGGAAAGTGGGAGCCCTTCAGCGCCTGGAGGAGCAGAGGACACCTGGCCCTCTCCTGAACCTGCCCTTCTTCCGCCCCCCCCCAGCTGGCAAGAGGGGAGAGTGAGGCCCCCAACTGCCCCCCACCCCTGCAAGGGCCCTCCGGCCATGGACTCACTCACTACCCCCTGTGGGCTCAGCCTGGGGGAATCTCCAACACCCCCCCCCACACACACACACCCCATCAACCCAGGAAAGGAGGCAAAGACTTCCTGAAGATTTGGAGGATCTGCAGAAAAGAGAGAGAGACAGTGTGTGTGTGTGTGTGTGTGTGTGCCTGGGATCTACTCTAGAGGTGCCCAGGTGCTCCAGGAGATCTGGGGAAGTGTGTGTGTGTGTGTGTGTGTGT
>JAHTLZ010000193.1:519598-553876 GCA_023846285.1 Phrynocephalus versicolor
AATAAATAAATAAATAAATAAATAAATAAATAAATAAATAAATAAATAAAGCCTGGCATTGTGCGCCAATTGCTCTGGGAAGCAACAGATGCTTTCACGGTCTGACCCTGGCTTTCCCAGAAGCAACCGCACAGCTGCTGTGCATGCTGGAGGCCTGATCTAGAACACACCTAAAGCCGATTGTCTCTTTTGCGAGCATATGGTGAAACTGTACGTTACATTTCAGCCTGAAACAACACAACACACACACACAAAAGCAAGCAAACAAACAAACAAAAACAAAAAACCAAACAGTTGTAGCATCTTGAAGACTAACTGACTAGCCCTCCAGATGTTTTGGACCACAACTCCCACAGTCCTTTGTCACTGGCAGTCTAAGCTTAGAATTCTAGGAACTGTGGTCCAAAACATCAGGAGGGCCAAAGTTTGGACATGCCTGCCCTAGATGGCAAAAGATTGCGCCCGGAAGATCTCGGCGTGCCTCGTCCAGGCAGGTTTTGACAAGTGTTATATTCATAGATGTTGGGTTTGGTTGTCCATTGAAGCTTTGAGACAGAAAGAGACTCTCCATGGCACAAGAGGGATAATGGGCAGAGCAAAATAAAAACCTCCCATCATCAACCGCAATGTCAGCCATGGCTGGTGCTCTCTTTCGCCGCATGAGATGCATGTTTAGAAGGCGCATTCAGGAGGGAATGACAAAAGACTGCTTCCATTGGTTTGCGTTTATCCACTGCCCCTTCTACTCTTTGTATTTTTATGGTTTATTTGTGTGTCCAAAGGGTTTTTAATCCAGTTTTCTCTCTTGAGGCATTTCATTATTTGTCACTAGAGATGGGCACGAAACGAACAATTTTTCATTTTCATTTTCGTTTTTCCGTTTCATTATGTAACGAAATGACAAATGAATTTTGTCTCTAAAATAAAAAGAAACGGACAGAAACACCAGAAATTTTGTCGTGCATTTTGTTTTCGTTATGGCAATACAGTGAACTGCTTTAAATGCTAAAAAAATCACAAAAAATAGAAATAAATGGTAACAAAACGGTAATGAAACGAATGAAAATGAAAACTGATTTTTTGCAAAAATTCACAAAAAACGGAAACAAACCGAAACGGACCCTCTAAACAACAAACGACAAATGGAACGCCATTTTTTGGATTCGTGCCCATCTCTATTTGTCACAAAAGACGCAAAGAATAAACTACAGCAACTTGGGCTGTGTATTGCAGGTATATTGTAAACGATGTATAATATTGGTACTATAAATACGAATGTTTGAAGTCAAAACGAAAGAAGACAATCGTTGCCCTTTGGGGTCAAACTAGGTATCACATTATGTCCCTTTTTGGCAGAGGGGCTCCACCAAGTGGTGAAATGTGTTCATTTTCCCTCTTACCCATCTTGCTTTTTTGTTTCCAGTCCTTTGATCTGATTGCCTCAAAGTCTGCCTCTAAAGAAACCCCACCAGAAGAGAGAAAACGTAGGGATTTTTGTACATCTAGCTTGGCGCTCCTTTTCTCACCTTCCGGTGACATGTCACTCTGGGTCGCCACGCCCAGGGAGGCTAGGAAAGTGATAACTCAGAACCGAGCCTTCTCTGTGGCTGGCCCCTCGCTTTGGAACCATCTCTCCTGAGTGAGCTGCGCCTAGCACAGTCCCTGCCTGCCTTTAAAAAAGCCTCGAAGACCTGGCTTTTCCATGAGGCTTTTGGCAACCTTTAATTTTTGTTGTTGTTGTTCTATTCCACCATCTTGCCGATCATCTTTTATATATATTTTTTTCTTTTTCATCTGTTTGTTTTTAGTATTAGTATAGCTAATCTATTTATCTACTCCATTGTTTTATTGTTCTGCTCTTTGATTGGTGTTGTTAACCTCCCGGAGCCTGCCTCTGGAAGACGGGCGGTATAAAGATACACAAATAAATAAATAAAATAAAATTTATCTTATGCTTTGATTCTTTTTCAGCTTTCTCAGATGCGACATAATATCTTAACCTCCCTCACCCCTCCAGCTGGTTTAAAAGGACCTCCCCCCCCCCAAGCATACCTACCTGGATGCTCGGCCAAGATGGAGTCATATTCGTCACAGGTGGTGATTCCGTCGAAGGCGTTGGTGACACATTCCCACCACAGACCCCGGCAGGTCGCGCTCAGCTGTAGGGAAGCAAGCTGGTCTTACTGGCTTTGCTGTCACAACAAGCACAGCCGGCACTAACAAGGGGGGCACCTGGGGCTTTGACCTGGAGCGGTGACATTTCGTTCCCTGCAGAAATTTGCAGTGGCAATTTTGCCCGTTTCCATTTGCTGCCTAAACCCATCCACCGAAAGGCTTTCTTCCCAGAGCAAGGGGTCCCAATCCTTGGGTCACCTGGGTGTTCTTGGACTACAGCTCCCATAAATCCCTGGCCAGCACAACTGATGGCGAAGGCTTCTGCAATTTGCAGTCCAAGGACCCCTGGGACACCCGAGGTTGGAAAAGCACCGATCCGGAGCAACAGTTCCCAACCTTGTCTCTCCTGGTAGGATGCAACCTTCTCCACTAGCTCTGCTGGCCAGGACTTCTGGGAGTTGTAGTCCAAGAACATCTGAGGACTCAGAGTTAGGAAGCATTTACTTAAAGCCATAATCAGAGCAGAGTCACCGTGATTTCACGAGTTTAGAAATTCGTCAGTGGAAAGACACAGGCCACGGGTGTTTGCAACAACCATCCATCCTGGATTCCGTCAGCCACTCTTTCCCAGGCATCAGATGGAAACAAAAGCAGGTGAACGCAGAACGTAATGAACTAGACACAGGTGTCCCTGGCTGTTCTTCCCTGCTCTGCCGCCACCCCCCCCATCCCATGTGTTACAAGCCCAATCAAAAACACAGTGAAGGCCCTGGGGTCAGAATTGCATGATTGGGCTCTGATGAGAAGACCTCAAGGAGTTCGCACATCTTGTGGCAAGAACTGGGGAGATCTCTAAGGAGGAGAAAGAGCAAGGAAGGCAAAAGGAGCCACCCGTCATGAACAGGTAGTGACCCACAGAGGGGGAGCCAGGAGAATTAAATGCCCTGTTGGCTCTAAAAGGTAGGTGCCATGTGCTTTCAAGTCAGAACTGGTGTTCACGCCCTACTAGGAGGGCTTTCAAGTTAAGTGAGATACTTAAGGGACATTTTTCTCCGTTCCGCTCCCCCAGTGATCTTCCTATAGCTGGACGCGGATTTGAACCCAGGTCTTCTGAGTCCATCATGCTCTCTTCCATGACACTTTGTCAGGTTGGATGAAGAGGGAGCCAGAAAGGTGAATTCTGGCTCCCTTGCATTCCAGAGAACCGACCCGGAGTGCCGCTTGCTTGTGGCAGCCGCTGCTGCCCATTTCACTGCCTGCTTCCCCGGGGAGACGGATCATTAGCCACACGCCTTATTTAGCGAGGCAATGAGCTGACGAGGTGAGGAAAGCCACTCTCCCTGTCAGATATTAACGCCGGGGGGCCCTTCGCCAAGCAATTTGGTATTCATACCCAGAGCTGGAAGGGGGTGAATCGTAGTCCCAGCCAACCCCCAAGGACAGATTAATGAAACATGGAAGGGACTTGGCAGCCGCAGGAGGTGTCTTTGACCCCCCAGAATACAAGGTTAGAAAAATCTTTGCAGCAGCTGATGATGATGATTTATCCACAGCCTCCGGGGCTGCAGAGAGAACAGCTTGTTGGCTGGGCTCTCCTGAACTGACTGCCACGTTCGGTTTGAGAGGGACCTGAGACCATTTAACTTTATTCTACAGTTCCTTATTGGCCCATCACTCATCTTTAGAAAGCAGCTGTTGGGTTTTGGGGAAACTTTGTAGTGAATTTTAAGCACTCTTCATCGGTGGAATCAGATGCACAGGGAAGGCGTGGCTTTTCCATCTCCCAAACATGATTGGGAAAAACGTCAAATGCACATGGAGGAATGGTAGTTAGAAACAGGGTATCAACTACTGGATTATCAGGGGAGTGGTGGCTCAGCAGGCTAGAGCACTGAAAACTGTCAGCTACAAAGTCGGCAGCTCAGCGGTTCAAATCCCGGGTGCCATGCAACAGAGTGAATTCCCATCATTAACCCCAGCTCCTGCCAACCTAGAAACTAAAAGTATGTAAATGCAAGTAGATAAATAGGTACCACCATAAAAAGCAGTAAAACAGTGTTTCCTTGCAGCCATGCCGGCCACATGGCCACGTACTTGCACAACATTGGCTCTTTGGCTTGAATACGGAGATGAGCACCACCCCTAGTGTTGGACACAACTAGCACGCATGTGTGGGGAAAACCTTTACCTTTACCTTTACCTTTTTACTGGATTATGCCAAAGGTAGGGAACACCTGCCCTAGGTGTTCACACAATGAGCACAGCACTGAGTGGTCTAAATAGCGCATCCTGAATAACTTGGAAGTTGGGTCATGGCAACTGGACTTCTTTTCTTGAGATATCAAAACATTTCACTAATCATCCAGGTAGCTTCTTCAGTCTGAGGAAAGTTAGTGGTGAGTTCTTCATTTTATAGTTCACCTTGATTTCACACACACCCTGGTCTGAATAGGGTCATAAGTTGGACAATGGCCTGAATAGGCTTGTTAGGTCAACAATGGCCTGAATAAGTTTGTAGGTGGACCATGATCTGAATAGGCTTGCTAGGTGGACAATGGCTTGGGGAGCATGAAAGACCCATCTATGCAACTCTTCCCAACATCCATTGTGGCCATTGTCCACTTAACAAGCCTATTCAGGCCACTGTCCCCCTATGAGCCTATTCCGGCCATGGTGATGTGAAATCAAGATGGACTATAAATTGGAGGTCTTGCCACTAACTGCCCTCAGAGTGACGAAGCTGCTTGGATGAGTAGCAAAATGTCTCGATCTCCCAAGAAAAGAAGTCCAGTTGCCACGACTCAACTTCCAGATAAACTCAGCAGCTGAAGGCTGTAGAATGATACGGTTGCAGCGTTCAAGACTCACCTTTCTTGGCATTCATTTACTTTAAGTAGTGGATGGTTCTTTCTTTCCACATTATACTCTGAGCTTTCTCTTTTGTTCCTTCAAAATTCCCAGCCATTCTGGAATGTCCATCCGTGGCTTTAATCTGGGAAGGGCAGGATGGTTGCCAAAGACCGTATGGGCCTTTGACAGAGATGCTCTGAGTCTTTTTCAGAAGATATCTCCCTGAAGACTGGGAGGCCATTTGGGCATCTCCTAGGCAACGGCCCCCACCCCCCGGGACGGATCCTTCCTCCCCAGAAGCACCCACGTGAGATGGGGCAAACACCAACATGTTTGAGCCAGGGCTACCAGTTAACGAAAGGCTCCAAGGCAGGGCCAAAGCTGGCCACAGGCCAAAGATAAACTCCACCAGATCCCTAGAGGTGATATATTTTGGCATTCAAGAAACACCTAGAGCAGTGGTGGCGAACCTTAGGCACTCCAGATGGTTTGGACCACAACTCCCACAGTCCTTTGTAACTGGCAGTCTAGGCTCGGAATTCTGGGAGTTGTGGTCCAAAACATCTGGAGTGCCAAAGATTTCCCACCACTGACCTAGAGAACGGGATGTTTATGAACCACTCCTTCATGCAACATTGCCCTTCGCAAACCGCTTGGAAAGAGCAAAGCAGCTTGCCAAGGCCAAAACAGAATGAGGCCAGAGGTTCTCCCAACATCTATTCCAATTAGAGATGGGCACGACTTAGCGCAATTTTCGTTTTTGTTTTCGTTTTTTTGTTTTCGTTACGTAACGAAACGAAAACGAAAAACTGTTCAAAAATGGACCGAAAACGGAAACGAAACGACTAATTTTGAGCCAGTTTTCGTTTTTCGTTACTGGGAAAGCACTCAATGGAGCTAAATGGGGAGAAACGAAAAAATTTTCGTTTTCGTTTTGGTTTTCGTTTTCGTTACGGAACGAAACGAAAACGAAAAATTTTGAAAATTAGCTCACGAAAACAGAAACGAAACGAAACGGACCCTAGCCGAAAATGAAAACGAAAACGAAAATTTTTTTCTGAGTCGTGCCCATCTCTAATTCCAATGATAAATGGGTACAGAGTTTGGGACCCCTTTCACTCCCCTGGTCAGCAAGAAGAACAAGCCCTCACGTAGGGACACAGTTGAACTTTTCCTAAAGAGTCTTTGGCAGGTTTCATTCCCCACCCACCACCCATGGGACACTTCTTGTTTGTGACATTCAGATGAGGGTTTACTGGCAGCTTGACAACCCTACTAAGTTAATATCAACCAAAAGTGATACTTTCGAGAAAGAAATGTAATACATGTTCCGGAAAGCAAAACTTAGGGACCGACAAACAGGAGACGTAAATGCAGGAGGAAGTGAGTCAAAGGAGAGGAAAAGACCCCGGGAACGCTATTAGAATTCCAGAAACAACACATTGTTGTCGCAGTCCTGTATTTAACATAGCCAATTAATCACATAAGTATATGAGTCAATTAATCTAGTGCCAGCAGCTGAGCCAGTTCGGAAGAGGTAAAAGCATCCACTTCCTCTGTTTTCAAATCATGCCTGCTTCTGTTCCAGCCGGCTGCTTTTAGGAGAGGCGCCTCTGCCTGGGGAAAAGCATGTTTGCAATTGTTAGAAGTGTGCATTTCGGAAATAACTTTCTTGAAAACGCTGCCCCATAAACATCAAAGAGGTCATCTTCCATTGATGAATTCAGCATGCTGGGACTCAGAGGTAGGTGACTGCCATCTAATAAGGAGGCCTTTGCCGACCACAACCTCTGTGTGTCTCCTTGGGAGTAAGTTCCGCAGCGCTTAATGGCATTCACTCCCGAATTATTGGCCTGAAGCTTGTTGCACTAATGAAATAAAGGTTGTGGTTGTAAATGAAGATGTTTCGCGAAACAGTGTGAACGCAAGAGCCAGATCCCTTCACAGAGGGATTTAAAATCCAGCTTTGCCCAACCCCCCCCCCTTTTTAAATCTGGGATGGTGCCAATGCTGCTAAAACCTACATGACAGGCAGAAATCCAACTGGCACGGTTTTCCATCCCCACTGTTCCTCCTTGCCTCAGGAAGCTACACCTGATGAATGTCTGCCTGCCACATAGCCCAGGAGAAACCCTGTCAGGGGTCGGGTGGGGGGTGAAGAGAAGGTGGCTGCAGGCAGGAGCAGAAGGGCTCAAGGAACATCAGCTCCTGGGCATTGATTACCTCCAAGGTGTCGTCCGTGTTTACCATCCAGCAGTCCGTCCAAGTAGCGGCAATCAGAAAGCCGGCAGAGAAGAAGGCAAAGCAGCAGCCCAGGTATTGGAGAAGGTGCTTCATTGCTCCTAAAATGCAGGCAAGAGTCACCTCCCAAGTCTGGATCCAGCCTCCACAGCAGAACTTCAGCTCAGCCGCATCCATCCGCCATCGTGGCAGCTTCTGGCTTTTTTTTCTCTTGCTAATGATCCATGCAGAGAACCAACAAGTCCACAGGTGCCCCTGCCTGGGGAGGGACCTGGTAGCTGGAGCAGCAGCAGCAGCAGCAGCAGCAGCAGTAACCAGAGGAGGCTGAGACTCCATGCAAAGCAGAAGCTGAATGGCAGCCAATGACCAGCCGTAGGTTATCCTTCATGGATGGAGGGGGAAAGAGAGTCAGGTTTCAAAATAAATAAATACAGTGGTACCTTGTATAAAGGAATTAATTTGTTCCAAATGAAATTATGTTGAGCAAAATTTCCTTGATACAAATTTCCCATAGGAATGCATTGAAAACAGAATGATCCCATTTTCATGTTGTACAGATTCTCCCCATAGGCGATTATGTTAAGCAGATTTCCCCTATCTCCGGAATTTTTTATGTCGTACAGATTTTATGTTATACAAGCTGTTTGTTATACAAGGGTCCACTGTATAACAGGATTCTTGATTCTTCCAGGGCAACTGCCAGCTGAGTTTTGGCAAGAAAGAGGGAAGCAACTGGAACCGGGGTTGGATCCTAGAAGGTGTGACACAGAAAGAAAGAAAGAAAGAAAGAAAGAAAGAAAGAAAGAAAGAATACTGTCCAGAATGAATGTTCCCATGCATTTATTTATGGTCAGATGTGTCTTGTGCACCACACAGTGGCTGTGTTATAGTCTCATCTGGTTCAGTGTTCTTATTTTCAGCGGAATTTCCCATTTGTGTTGAGTTTTCAGACCAAAAGTGCTGGGAGAGGGAGCATATGTTGTCAATGAAAATTTCCACTAGGAATGAGTGATAAGGCAAGGACTTTCTTCCGACAGCTGCAGTGACATGAGGGAAAGAATTATATTTATGTAATCATCGTGGCGCATGGTGGCTCAGTCAACTAGAGTGTTGAAACGGTCGGCTGCAAAGTTGGCAGCTTGGCGGTTCGAATCCCGGGTGCCACACACTGGAGCGAGCTGCCGTTGTTAACCCCACCTCCTGCCAACCTAGCAGTTCCAAAGCATGTACAGTTGTTTAAAGGAATTAATTCATTCCAAATGAAATTCTGTTAACCAAATTTTCCTTTATACAAATTTCCCATAGGAATGCATTGAAAACAGAGTAATAATGCCTAATCGCGACCATTTTTTTGTATGGATTTGACTCATAGGCGATTCTGTTAAGCAAATTTCCCCTATCTCCAGAATTTTTTATGTTGTACATATTTTATGTTATACAAACTGTTTGTTATACGAGGGTCCACTGTAGATGCAAGTAGATAAATAGGTACCTACTAGAGATGGGCACGAAACGAACATTTTTTCGTTTCTGTTATTCGTTATTCGTTTCATTACGTAACGAAACAACAAACGAAAATTGTGATGAAAATGGAACGAAACGAACAGAACCACGAACATTGTGTTCGTTACATTTCATTTTCATTAATGGCGACGTGCAATGAAATGAACTGTTTTAAATGTTAAAAACGCCCTGGACATCCATAAAAACCCAGCAATAATTATGTATTCTGCCTGATAATACCTACCAGGGGGGTTGGGGTCCTTAAAACGTGCATTTATGTCTTTTCTCAGATCGCTGTATTTTTTTCCTTTAAGGGGAGTTAGGGGACATCAACCCAAAATGGCTCCCAGGTGCCTAATATTGATTTCTTGGGTATTAAAACGCCCTGGACATCCATAAAAATGCAGCGATAATGCAATAATTATTTGAAATTATTATCTACCAGGAGGTTGGGGTCCTTAAAACGTTTGTTTTTATCTTCTCCCATTGCGATGTATTTTTCTTTTCCCTTTAAGGATGACAAAATGGATGTCGCCACTCCAGCCACAACATGGAGGCAAGCCACGTGATGGGATCATGTAAATTCTTGGGCAACTTCCACCAATAGCATGCCCAGGTTGCAGACTGGGCAGGCAGGTCTGGCAGCCACATAGGGCATAAAAAGCTCTGGCAGCCCCCGTCCTCCTTGCAGTCCCCGGTGAGAGTTAGGGTGGGATTGCTGTCTCTGCGACACTAGCTTCAGTCCTGCAGCCTCCCTGTGTGTGTGCGTGCATACCTCTCAGTGAGTACCCTCCCCTGCCCCACAGTGCAGTCACTCTGTGGCTGCCTTGCACCCTGGGTAACGCCCGACACTGCCTTTGCAGCCTCCCTGCGAACCTAGTCTATACTGTGTCTCTGCCAGCATCAATTTTTTTAGTGTTTTCCCTCTGGTCTGGGGCGTTGTGGCATGCCCCCACATGGAAATGCTTTAAAAATTGCGCAAAAAGCGGGTAGAAATGAAAAACAAAAAACGAAAAACGAAAACAATTTTTTTCCAAATTTTTCCAATTTTTCTGCGAAAACGGAAACGAAACAAAACGGACCTCTCAACGACGAATGAAAAACCAAAACACCATTTTTTTCGATTCATGCCCATCTCTAGTACCTACGTAAAAAGCGGGAAGGTAAACAGTGTTCTGTGCAGCTGTACCAGCTACATGGCCACGAACTTGCACAACACTGGCTCTTTGGCTTGAATACAGAGATGAGCACCACCCCTAGAGTCGGACACAACTAGCACACATGTGCAGGGGGAACCTTTACCTTTTACCTTTTTAATCATCTGTATTTAGCACAAATATGCACATTTTTGTGCAAAAGCCATTTCCACAAATTTTTCAACATCCTCAAGTGAGAGAAATGTCCAGAAAATCTTGCCATCTCACCCAGTGGAAAAATATTATTTTCCCTAAAAAAAATTAGTCAGTCCCTATCTGGGAAGTATAATTGACCTCACCTTGTGATCAGAGAGCCAAATGGCCTCCAATCTCTTGGCTTGCACAACCAGCTCCACTTTGATCCAGCGGGAGGGGAGCCCTGATTTTGGTGCCGGGCCTCCTTAGAGCAACACCCCTGCAGGGGAAGGAGCTTCGTCTAAGCCAGGGGTCCTCAAAGTTTTCAAACAGCAGACCGGTCCACGACCACCTAGATGCCAGTGGGGGCTGGACCGCACTCCAAAAGAAAAAAAAAAGGGGGGGAGGCCAACAGAGAAAAAGGGAGAGGGGCAAGTGGGCAGAGCCCCCACGATCGGCCCATAATCAGTGCACCTCCGGGGTCCCAACAATGCCTCCTGCTCCGGGTTGCCACCCTGAGGTGCCACCGCTGGGATCCCTCTGCTGCGCCTCCTCCTCCTCCTCCAGAGGCAGTGGCTGGAGCAGCTCACCTTCCTTCCTTCCTTCACTGAGTCAGGGAGGAGGTGGCAGCCCAGGCCCCTCATCACCTTCTAGGTGGTCACTCAGGATGAGAAGCAGCAGCCATGGCAATGAAGGTACCACTGCGTGCGGATCCAGCCGTGTGCCCTGGCCATCAAGCCCTCCCTGCGCCCTGGAGGGAAACCTGCCTCCTCTCTTGGCCTGGCCTGGCCCGGCCTGGCTTGGTGCGCTGCAAGTGAGGGAGGGAGGGAGCAAGGGCTGGGAAGGAGGAAGGGGAGGCAGGAAGGCATGCCCAAAGCCACCTGCAGCCTGCTCACTGGCCGAGTCCAGCCAGGCTGCGGTGCTCTCTTGGCTCGCCAGCCCACCCATCTCCAATCGGGGACAAATGCAGCCCCGCCAGCCTGGACCACCATTGCCCTTTCCTTCCCTTCTCTTCTTTCTCCACCACCTCCTCCTTGCTGGTCTCTAACCCGGTAATGGTAGCAGCAGCCTCAGCCTCCGGCCATGGCCGTGCTCCCTCCTCCCCTCCCTCGCTCAATGGAGCAAGGCAGCAGCTCAGAGGGGGCTGGGGTGGGCAGGAAATAGCTCCATTTCCCTCTCGGTCGTCTGCCGTCCATCCCTCCAGCGGTCTGCTGCCATGGCTGCTCTGGCTTGGAAGGCTGGCCAGCGCTGCCCCTGCCTGCTGCCTTCCTTCCTCACAACCACAATAACACAGGTGGAGGCCACACAAGGAAGGCAGGTGGGCAGGGTGGAGGAGGAGCAGGGGCAGGGCCTCGGGGCCATGGGGGGAGTGGGAGACCTTGCTGCAGCCCTCCCACTTTAAATGCCCCACTAGGCAACATGCCAATCATCTGGGCGGTGGGTGGGGGCAGTGGAGAGAGCAACATAGCCCACCGCTTTGAACTGCCTCCGCAACAGAAGCAGCTGCAGAGCCTGGCTTGCTTGTGAAGCAGGGGGTAGGTGAGGGGGTTGCAATTGGTCCCGGGGGGGGCAGATTCAGGACCCTGGGGGGGCACATCCAGCCCCCAGGCCTTAGTTTGAGGACCCCTGCTCTACACAGTTCACTGAGCTACCAAGCTAGCTTTGCTCAGTATTGCCTCCTGGCCAACTGAAGGCGTCCCACAGAATCGTCCTGTGGTTCTGAAATCACCCACCAGGTGGCGGCAGCAGCTGCAATCTAGGAGCCAGAGTCACGGTTGAGATGTGAATTTGGATTTAAAAGTTCTTGCCAGAGAAGGCGTCACAAACAATGTTTGCAAACACCCTCAAAATCACTTTTTGCATGCCCTCCTGCCCTTCCCCCCAACCACTGGAAGGGGCCAGCCGGCTCTCCTTCCACCTGGCCCGACCTCACAGGGCTGCGAGGAGGAGAGGGCAGGGGAGCAGGAAAAGGCGCGGAGCCCCACCGAAAGGCTGGCAGGCAGCCAACGATGGAGGGGCGGGCATGCACCCGCCCGCCTTAGCAAGCCCTTTCCATGATGAGAGGAGGGAGGGAGGGAAGGGGGCCGGTGGGTGTTCGGGGGAGGTGGGGCCTGGGGCCCCCAATCCTCCACCCTGCACACCAGCCAGCCAACTGGGTTGCCTGCCTTCCTCCCAGGCGGCTTGAGGACGAAGCCTTCACACCCCATGGCACACGCCTGTCCCCGCCAGGCCACCACCGTTCCCTTGCTGGTGCTGGTGCTGTTGGTGCAGCTTCATAGCTGCACGACGCCCATCAGTCTAACTCAAACTGGGCTCTCAATGCACCCTGGGGCTGGAGCCCCTGTCTGCCCCTCCCCAAATACACCCCTGTACATGCTGTCAAATTGCCTCCAGCGCATGGCCGCCTCGTGAAGGAGTGATCTCCACAACATCCTGTCCTCTGCTCAGCTCTTGTGGGCTGAAGCCTGGGATTCTTTCAGGAAGTCAATCCAATCTTGTATCTGGTCTTCTCCCTGCTGCCTTCATTCCACCTTTCCCAGCGTTATGGTCTTTGTCAGCGAATCCTGCCTTCCCCTGATAGGCCCAAAGTAAGACAGCCTCGGTTTCAACATTTTTGCCTCCAGAGAGAGTTCAGGCTTGACTTGTTTGTCTGTCTGTCTCTCTGTCTGTCCACAGGGTATCCATAAAGCTCTCCTCCAGCAACACCTCTGAAACAAATGAGCTTGGTTTCCTGTCAGCTTTCTTCACTGTCCAGCTTTCACACCCACACATGGTGACTGGAAATACAAGAGCACAGATGATTCCATCCTTGGTCTCCAATGACACATCCTTCCTCCTGATTATTTTTTTTCTACTTCCTTCATGGGTCCCCTTCCGAGAACAAGATGTGAGGAAATCCCCATCTACAGGTTGAGGCAAGATGGCCAGCTATCAGCTCTTGCGTTCTCTCCGACTTCCTCTTCACATTATCAATTGAGGTTGGCCTTTCTGATGACAGTAAACCCCCCCAATCTATCATGGGGGTTAGGGACCCGACCCAACCGTGATAACTGAAAATCCGTGATATGCGGATGCAGGTCAGGTCGGGCCTTGGGGAGCATGTGCAATGTTTAAAGCCATTTTAAACATAGTGCACCATTTCTCCTGAACCCCCGGGGCACAGGGGAGCAGCTCACGATGTTTAAAATGTCTTTAAGCAACAGTGCCAAGTGCTTGGCTCCATTGCTTAAAGACATTTTAAACATAGATGCCGCTTCTCCGGGTGCGGGGGAGCAGTGTGTGATGCCTCCATGGAGGCTATTAGAGATGGGCACAAATAAAAAAAATGGCATTTCGTTTGTTGTTTGTCGTTTGTCGTGTCTGTTTTGGTTCGTTTCCTTTTTTGCAAATTTTTGCAAAAAAATTGTTTTCGTTTTCGTTTGTTTCGTTACCATTTCGTTACCATTTATTTCAATTTTTTGTGATTTTTTTTTAGGATTTTAAGCAATTCACTCATATTACAGTAACGGAAATGAAACACACGACAAAATTTCCGGTGTTTCTGTTCGTTTCGTTTCATTTTAGAGACAAAATCCGTTTGTCGTTTCGTTACATAACAAAATGAAAAAACGGAAACGGAAACGGAAAATTGTTCGTTTCGTGCCCATCTCTAGAGGCAAGCCTAGGGCTCCAGCTGATTGGCGTTGGGGTGGGGTGGGGAACCTTTATTCCCCTATCCCAGTGCCAATGAGCTGGAGCCCGGGGCATGGGCAAGGGGGGAAATGTTTTAAAACTCTGGGCTTTTAAATCCTTCCCCCCCCCTTCCTCAGGCTCCAGCTCATTGGCACTGGGGTGGGGGAGGAATACTACAGTATTCCGGCTGCCGCACGCAAGAGAGCAGAAATTACCTCGACCATTCATCCATCTTCCTGATGTTTTTACCCATTCGTAGTTTTATTCTTTTTCATTGTTTTTATGATTTACTGTATATTTGTTTATACGGGTCATATGACCGCAATAAACTTGACACTTGACACTTGAGTACTGTGGTACCGCAATATAGTGGTACCGTAGAATATGAACCACAAAAGGGCAGGGGACCACTGTGTCCACAAAAGGTGGCCTTTCTGATTATTGGCCACCCCCTGTGAGGCCCGTAAGGTTCTTACCCGCAATCGGGCCTTCTTGGTGGCTGGTCCCAAGATGTGGAACAAACTACCTTCTGAAATGTGCCAAATAGAATTCCCTAACAGCCTTTTTAAAAGCGTTAAAGACCTGCCTTTTTTAGGGACGCATTTGGTGATCAGTAATGTAATGTTGTGCTGTCCTGTCTTGTTGTACCTTTCTCACCACCCTTTTTAGTTTTGCCTCTTGCCTGGCCTTTATTTCATTGTGTGTTTGGTGCTGTCTTTGCCGTTAATGGATTCTTTTGTTTTTTATTGCTTACTATTTATTTGGCTTTCGTGTGAACGGCCCAGAGCCCCTTCTGAGAAATCGTGCAGTTTAGAAATGCAAAATTAATTAATTAATTAATTAATCCTCTTTCCTCTAGGTATGGTCATGTGGGAAAGAAAGCACACCCTCTTTGAATTCTATGGTTTTATGTTTTAGGACATAATAAAAATCATCTGGCCCTTAGCAGGTCTGAAAATTAGATAAATGCAAACTCAGGTAGACAACAACACCCCACACACTACACCGTGGCGTGATTTATTTTACAGAAATAAAAGCCAACATGGAGACACCACACGTGAAAAACTAAATGCACCTTATGAATCAATAGCTTGTAGACCCACCTTTAGCAGCAATAACTTGAAGGAATTGTTTTCTGTATGACTTGATCATTCTCTCACGCTTTTGTGGGGAGATTTTGTCCCACTCTTCTTTACACCGTTGCTTTAGTTCATGGAGGTTGGCGGGCATTTGTTTATGCGCAGATCCTGCCACAGCATTTAAGTCATATTGAGGTGTATACTTGGACTGGGCCACTGCAACACTTTGATTCTTCCCCCCCCCCCCCCCAGCCGTTCTGTTGTAGATTAGCTGGTGTGCCTGGGGTCCTTGTCCCATTGAATGACCCAGCATCAGCCAAGCTTGAGCTGTCCATCACATGACCTCACATTTGTCTCTGCAACACTTTTGGCATACAGAAGAGTCACCGGTCAAACTCAGGGATTGCAAGGTGCCCAGGTCCTAGGGCTCCAAAACAAGCCCAAGTCATCCACCCCTCCATCCCTGTGCTTGACAGTTGGCATTAGGTGTTGGTGCAGCTATAACACTTCCCAGACTGACGCCCGGCAACAGTTGCTCAGAAAGAGGCACTCCTTTCAAATATCCAGCTCCCAAGCCTCATTTAAGGCTTTGTAAGTCACGGTCAGCACCTTGAACTCGGACCAGAAGTGTATTGGCAGCCATCGCAAATCCTTTAGAACTGGTGTTATGTGCATTGAGAAGGACCTGCCTGTTATACTGCACCTGTGGCAGCATCCGTGTTGTCTTCAAGGGTAGCCCCACACAGAAAGCATTGCAGTAGTCTAACCAGGAAGTTGCCAGAGGATGGATTTCTATGGCCAGGTTACATGCCTTTTGTGTGCTTAGATCCGGGAAATTCCCTTTTGCAGATCAGGAGAGAGGATGCAAGAGAAAAAACAAGAATTCGTGGCTTCTCAGTGGTCGCTCCTCAGCTGTGGAATCAACTGTCACCTAACTTTCACCCGACGTCTTTGCTGGGGATTGTTCAGAAACAAACAAAAACCTAGGCATTCTGTCAGCCCTTTCAAACCACGTCATTTGCATTGCGTCTGAAGCCTGCAGCAAATAATCTTACTGAATTCTGCCACTTTCGATGTTTAGGTTGTATTATATGATTTCATTTGTGTTCGTTTCGTGGTGTTAACTGCCTGTAGTTGCCACAGTCCACTATGGGCAATAGATAAATCAAGCGGATTGATTGATTTATTGATGGATTGATTGATCGATCGCCAGCCGGTCGGTTGGTCAGTTAGTCAGTTGGTTGAATTACATTGCATTGCATTGCATTGCATTGCATTGCATTGCATTGCATTGGGTGAGTTGGAAGGGGATGCTAAGGCTATTGAGCCCAATGCCCTGCTCATGGCAGGCATTCAAATCCAAGGAGATCCAAGAGACCGTTGCCCAATTTTCTCTTGAAAAGGCCTCCAGTCCAGTCTGGTTGGAGCGCTCACTGCCTCCCGAAGTCTTGGATGCTATTGTGGTCCTGCTCTTGTGTCCCAGTTGCCTCCCAGTCATGGGAATCCTCTGCAAACTGGCCCAGCCACCTTGGCCCGTTAAATGTCTGTGGTCCATCTCCTCCTCCTCCTCCTCCTCCTCCTCCTTCTGGTCTGAACATCACACAACAACAAAGTCTGGTGTTTTTGAAGTGACCATGCTTTTGGTGAAGGCGTGAAGCTTTCGCCTAGACCTGTTTTCTGTTTTCCAACCTTAAATTCCCCCGCTGAGCAATACAACCCCGTTCGTGGCTAAAGAGCGGTTTTTGCTTCAAAATTATTGTTGTCTTTCCTCTGACTCAAAACGCGGTGTTTCAGCCACCCAAACACGGGGAGGGCAGTGGGATGGGATGCCAAAAGCAGAACGTTGCTGGGTCTCTTACTCATCATGATAGCAAGTTGAAACAGGAGGCTCTTTCGATTGAGTTGGAGCCTGAATCATTTCTCTAAAGATAGTAACAAACAGCGACTGACTAAAATATAGTTCCACCAATTACCCGCGTATTTACACAAATGAAACAGACAGATGCCTAGATATGTACATCACTGGTTTCCAACAGCAAATAACACAAGGAAAAACAATACCATCATGACACCTTTAAGAGTCAACAAATTCATTTCTCTCTGAGGTTTTGTAGATTATAATCAATTTCTTTAGAAACATGAAGCATAAATGTTTGTTTGCTTCCTTCCTTCCTTGTTTGTTTATTTGTTTGTTTTATCCTTAAGTTCTAATACACCACACGGCCTCTTCTGAGTAGCTGAATTCCAGGAGTGGGAACATCTGCTGGGATTTGTCACTTACACAAGGGCTTGGTGAAAGTATTTATTTATTTAGTTGTCTATATGATTGAACTTTCATCCTGCCCGTCTGGGTGACTTACAACAGGAATAAGCATAAACACAAATTTAAACATACAAGCACTGAACGGACCCCCCCCCCCGAACCCAAATATACCTGAAAGGCTTCAAGCAATGCACATGATGGTGGCAACAGTGGCAGTATTGACAACAGATGTAGAGTCATCAATGATTAAGTAATTAGCTAAATTAAAAAGAGGTAAGGTTTCCCGAGGCCCAAATAAAAAGCCATGTTTAAAGTTGCTTCTTACAGCTGAGTCTTGACGCACACTGACTGGGAGGTAATTCCATAGTATGGTGGCCACCACTAAGAAGGTCCTGTTTTGGGGTAGGAGATTGATCTTGTCAGGTAGTGATTTATATACCATCCATCGAAGGGCCACTCCGGGCATGTATTTGTAGTGAACAGACTGTTGGCTTCCTGGAACTTGGTGACTCACTCAGCTTCATTACTATCCTCCAGGCCCAGTTTTCCAACTACAATTGGTTCCACTTTGTTTCCTACTTTTGCAATCCAGTCACCTATGATTACACACATGTCTTGCTTTGGCTGTGTGACCTACTTCCTCCTGCATGCTTGTGCAAAAGCTTCCAACAAATGGTTTACAATAAGCATTTCACATTTAGGCATGCAATCTAATTTACATTCCTTTCTTCCTTTCTGGAATTCTGAATCGGTTATTCAAAATCCATTAATTTACTGTCCATTTATTTTCTTAAATCCACACCATTGCACACAGTAGTTAAAGGCCATTGGCTGATGGGGGAATCAGCCACATATATATAAACCAAGACCACAAGCTCACACGCCAGAGTAGGTGAATAGTGCAGAACTATTGTGCACTATAGTGCAGAACTACTATGGTGGGTGCGCGTAGTTATGATGACATCACCCCAGTCCTGGCCCGGCCGGAATTGGCTGCCCATGCCCCTCTGGATAAGGTTCAAGGTCCTGATTTTGGTTTACAAAACCCTCCACGTCTTGGGACCCGAATACCTGTTGGAGCGTATCTCCCAAAGGTCGACTGAGGCACGACCCACTAGAATGTCGCAGGCACTCTCACTCTGAGTGGCCACACCCAGGGAGGTGTGGAAATAGCTTACATGCAACCACGCCTTCTCTGTGGTTCACCTCTCACTATGGAACCATCTCCCAAGTGAGTTGTGCCTTACACAGTCCCTGCCCGCCTTCAAAAAAGCTCTTAAAACCACGCTTTATCGGGAGGCAGTTGGTGACCTTTAATTTAATTTAGGGGGGTTTTTTAATGCCTTTTGCTGATGACTCTCTTTTATTATTGTCTTGTCTTGTTTGTGTGTGTGTTTTCTTGTTCTTTTAACCTATTGTAAACCACCCAGAGTTCCTTTGGAAGACAGGCGGTATAAAAGTATAATAAATAAATAAATAAATAAATAAATAAATAAATAAATAAATAAATAAATAAATAAATAAAATAACAGAACAGAACAAAACAGAACAGAACATGCTACAAAAAAGTAGTAGGACTTTCACAATTTGCTTAGGATTTAGCTTGATTGTGGGAGGAAATGTGAGATCCCACGTGCATCATGTGAATGCAAAACAAACAAACCGAGACTGATGAGGGACACACAAGAAACATTTTGGACATCTACACACAACCTTGCTTTCTTAGAAAGAGAGGCTGCTCGGTGTCCTTCTACTTTATCTCTGTTTTGTTTCAACAGCTCGTTCAGGACAAAAAAACCAAACAACTTTCCCACCTTCTCTTCCCTTTTGTTGCCACATTCTCTCTCTTGCCAGAGCCGAATAGTTGGGACCTGTTTTTGAACCGGAGGCGGGGGGAGGAGGAAATATCCTCTCACCCATTTCATGGAGACTACTTATAGTACCTTTAGCCATGATTGGCAGGTTCAGGCTCCCCATCTGGGAGTTTGAACACAGAGGGCAGAAGGCAATGAGGCGAGGTTGTAAAATTGCTCACTGGTGTTGAGCAGACTCTCCATGCCTGGTAAGGTTTGCCATGGGTGGGGAGGCAGCTGCCCTTTTTCTGCTGCCCTAGATGTAGGAGACCAAGGGACCCTACGACCCAGAAAGGATCATGTAGCCCATTGGGGACTACGCCTGTTGTTTTAAGAGTATCCCTTCAAATGTTAAAGAGAGCAGGTGAAAACCATGTCGTTCTTTGCACCAAAGGAGAGGGATTTGAGCTTGCATTCATAGAAGTACTCGTATAATTTCCACATCCCATAAGGTGCTCGTCTCTCCTCTATTTGGCAGTGGTAAGGTAGGGTTAGGGTTAGGGGTTAGGGGTTAGGGTTAGGGTTAGGGTTAGGGTTAGGGTTAGGGGTTAGGGTTAGGGTTAGGGTTAGGGTTAGGGTTAGGGTTAGGGTTAGGGTTAGGGTTAGGGTTAGGTACTTAGCTTGAGCACTGTGTCCACTTCTGGACACCACACTTCAAGAAAGATGCTGACAAATTGGAACAAGTTAAGAGGAGGGTAACAAGGATGATCAGGGGGCTGGGGTCCAAGCCCAAGGATGAAAGTCAGAAAGAAGTGGGCAAGTTCAACCTGGAGAAAAGAAGACTGGACGATAGGATAGCATTTTTAAAAGGTTTTAAAGGCTGCCATTCAGAGGAGGGGCAGGATCTGTCCTCCAACACCCCAGAGCGCAGCCAACTTTCAGCTGAATATCCAGTTAGAGCAGCCTGGCAATGGAACCTATGACCTCAAAAGGTGGTGAGTGCTCCAACTTTGGAGGCATTCAGGAGAAATTTGGACAACCACCTGGCAGATGCCCTTGGATCTGCATTCCTGCATGGAACAGGCAGTTGGACTCGATGGCCTTAGAGACCCCTTCGAACTTCACGATTCTACAGTTCTGTGATTCTATGAGAATATGGAGGAAAAAGCTGAGTCTGCATCATCATTGGCATCCTTCAGTCTCGAAAGACTATGGTGTCATGCCTGGAGCAGAGATCCTAAAAACAACACCTAGTGTGACTAAATAGACCAATTCGGGAATGGCAGTCTCTACCGCACTGGGGGCAGATATATTCTGTTTCTTGCCCAGTCCTCAGGTTTCGTTGTTTCCATGCTTGCCTCTTTTCCTCTGCCTTTTGGACAAATCCCTCTTCGAATTTATATAGGCCATGCTGTATCTCTTGCCTCCAGACAGTGCGATCGGAGGTCAGGGTTTGCCATCTGTTGAGGTCCATTCCCAAGTCCTTCAGGTCCCTCTTACAGGTATCCTTATACCACAGCTGTGGTCTCCCTCTGGGGCACTTTCCCTGCACTAGTTCTCCGTATAGAAGATCTTTTGGGATCCGGCCGTCATCCATTCTCACAAGTCTGCATATACTGTGAATCTTGTCTTAGACCATGCCCTGGACCTCAACAGCAGGACCCAAGACTGTGAAAATCCTGTGGATGATTTCTTTAATCATCATCATCATCATCATCATCATCATCATCATCATCATCATCATCTTCAGCCCTTGTCATGGAGGCAAAGGATGGAATCGAATCCCCATCCTTTGGCTCAGCAGCTAAAGGCCTAAACTGCTGAGCTATCCGCCAGTTTACCAATTACCAATTTGGCATCAGAGCCGTGCTGGGCTGACACCACTGCAATTCCAGAACCCACACAGCCCACAGAAAAGGATCATTTGCGGAATGAGCTGGTATTGAAACAACTCCAGGAGCTAGCTCTCTGCATACCAAATGAGGGCAGGTCTTCTTGTCAAAGCAGGAGAAGTAAAGGCAAGAGTCCTTCAGCTGAAGGTTGGTTATTTCTGATATTAAAGGACATTAGACTTATCAGATTCTAACTGTATGAGTGCAATGTACTGTTAAGCAGATTTTACAGAGTCATGCAAAAAAGTTGGCTCGGATAGTAGTTCAGGACCAAGAGATAGATAGATAGATAGATAGATAGATAGATAGATAGATAGATAGATAGATAGATAGATAGATAGATAGATAGATAGATAGATAGACAGACAGACAGACAGACAGACAGACAGACAGACAGACAGACAGACAGACAGATGACAGAGGCAGAGGTGCATCAGGTAGAGACAAGGATTATAGAAGTGTGGTAAAAACCAGAGAAGATTGTGAAGAGCTCCAGAAGGATCTCTCCAAACTGGAGGAGTGGGCTGAGAAATGGCAAATGCATTTTAATGTAGCCAAATGTAAAGTAATGCATATTGGGGCAAAAAATCCAAACTTCATCTATCAACTCATGGGCTCTGAGTTATCAGTGACGGATCAGGAAAGAGATCTTGGTGTGTTGGTGGACAGCTCCATGAAGGTGTCTCCCCAATGTGTGGCAGCGGTGAAGAAGGCCAATTCCATGCTAGGGATGATCAAAAAGGGGATTGAAAATAAAACAGCCAACATTATAATGCCATTATACAAAACAATAGTAAGGCCCCACCTGGAGTATTGTGTACAATTCTGGTCACCGCATCTCAAAAAAGACATAGTGGAACTGGAAAAGGTGCAGAAGAGAGTGACTAAAATGATTACTGGGCTGGGGCACCTCCCTTATGAGGAAAGGCTAAAACATTTGGGCCTCTTTAGTCTTGAAAAAAGGCGCCTGAGGGGGGGATATGATTGAGACGTACAAAATTATGCAGGGCATGAGTAAAGTAGATAGAGGGAAGCTCTTCTCCCTCTCCCAAAATACCAGAACTAGGGGACATACACTCAAATTGTGGGCTGGGAGAATAAGAACAGACCAAAGAAAATATTTTTTCACCCAGCGCGTTGTTAGTCTATGGAACTCCCTGCCACAGGATGTGGTGATGGCATCTGGCCTGGGTGCCTTCCAAAGGGGATTGGACAGATTCCTGGAGGAGGAAAAGTCCATCACAGGTGACAAACCATGATGGAGAGGTGTCATCTCCAGGCTTAAAACCAGGGTACTTCAAGGGCCAGATGCAGGGGAGTGGTATCAGGAGACAGAGATCTAGTCTCATGTGCTCCCAAACACATCTGGTGGGGCCACTGTGAGATCCAGGAAGCTGGACTAGATGGGCCGTTGGCCTGATCCAGCATGATGGCTCTTCTTAGGTTCTTAGGTTCTTAATTGCTAGACCCAACTTTGAATAAAATCTAGTGGGAAGATCCCTCAACTGAGGAATTTGTGTCTTTAAAAGTCCTGAGGGAGGAGGCTGAAAAGGTGAAGCAACAGAAACCTGCACCTCAGCCATCTGAGCAAGGGAAAGAGAAAACCAGAAAAAGAAGAGAGCATTCTACCTACTGGACCTCCACCCTGGGGTAAGAATCCTGAGACCCATGCCCCTCAAGAACCAAGGGGAAGAAGAAGGAAAGACCCATCGCAGGGCTTCCAAGCCCTGTTGCAGAATCCCCTAGCTGGCATCTGGTCAGAAAGGGCCCTCCAGCTGCATTTGAGGAAGTGGGAAAAGTTGCACAGAGACTGGAAGGGGAAGAAGAGAAGAGATTAGCCAGACAACAGATTGTGAAAGAAGACGTCCCTGCTAGAGACGGGGAAGAATTGAAAAACAAATTACATTTTCTGACAAATTTGGTCCATTTGTCAAAATTTGTTAGTTCATATTTGTCATAAATAAATTCACCCAACAAACACGAATTGATGAATTTTTAGTGTTTTTTAATCCATCAATTTTTAGGTGTACAAAATGGCCCCAGAGTCACCTAGAGAAACCAAATTTGGAAGGAAGGCTCCCCTGACTCTCTTTTGCAATCCTTACACATTGGTGGAGATTGGAGTTTTGATGTCTGAGCCATGCAAACCCAAATATGCCACCCCAGGAAAGTTCTCCCGAGGCACCCAGAGACTCCAAACTTGCAAAGAAGCTTGGCGGCGGCGGCGGCGGCGGGGGGGGGGGTCCATATCTCTGACATCTGGTGGTTAAACTAGGGGATTTTGAATTTCCACATTCTATATTTATGTGGATAAATAGTTTTTTGTCCGGACGTAGTCAGAGGGTTAGTGTCTTCATACTGATCTGAGTCTTCATACTGAGTCTTCATACTGCGGATCTGAGTCTTCATACTGAGTCTTCATACTGCGGATCTGAGTCTTCATACTGGCTTTCCACAGGGCTGTGTGCTGAGTCCGCTGCTCTTTACTGTTTATACTTATGATTGTATTCCTGCCTATCATAATAACATTATACAGTGGTACCCTGACTTAAGAGCAGCTCGACTTAAGAGCAATTCAACTTAAGAGCGGAAATCTGTTTGCGTTTTAACTGCCACCTTACAGATTTTAGATATGGTCTGCTCGACTTAACAATTTTTTTTTTCATTTTTTAAATTTTTTAACTTATTTTTTCAAATTTTTTAGATAGGCACCCCGACTTAAGAGTAGTTCGACTTAAGAGCATGCATTAAATTTGTAAGTCGAGGTACCACTGTAGTTAAGTTTGTGGATGACACCACGGTAGTGGGGCTTATCTCGGAAGGAGACAAGTCTGCTTATAGAGATGAGGTGGAGCAGATGATTGAGTGGTGCAGAGAGAATAACTTGCTTTTGAACATACTGAAAACTAAGGTGCTCATAATAGATTACAAGGAGAAGAAAACAGATCTTCAACCACTATTCATCAGTGGGGACTATGTAGAAAGGGTGACAGACTTCTGTTGGTTGGGAGTCCATATTGAGGAGAACTTAACCTGGAGTGAAAACACCTCCAAGCTGCTGAAAAAGGCCCAACAGAGACTATACTTTCTGTGAGGGCTCAGAAAGAAGAACATCACTCAGAGACTATTGGTGTCTTTTTATCGATGTTCAGTAGAAAGTATGCTGACTTACTGGTTATGGTGTGTGGCATGCCAGTTGCACAGTGGCTCAGAGGAAATCGCTCCAGAGGTTTATCAATACAGCACAGAAGATCATCGGATGCCCACTCCTCACATTGGAGGAATTACTCAGCTCCCGTTGTCTTAAGAAAGCACAAATATTTCTCATCCTGGACACACTTTGCTGCCATCAAAGTGTTCTGTTTATATACCGCCCCATACCACTACAAGTAGTCTCTGGGCGGTTTGCAATTTTAATTACAGTGTGCAGGCTACACATTGCCCCCCCCCCCAGCAAGCTGGGTACTCATTTTACCGACCTCAGACAGAAGGTATATTAGAACAAGGACAGAAAGATTCAGAAATAGTTTTTACCCAATAGCAGTAACCATGCTAAATTCTGTTAAAAATTGTTGGGTAATATCAGTGTTGAATGTGTAACATGTATATTGTATGGGGGATTGTGTGTGGCTGTTTTTTTTAAAAATTGTAGTTTTTTTAATGTATTGGGTATGAATGCTGTCAGGTGAGATAGTGTAGGGCTGTGTGTGTGTGTGTGTTTGGTTGTATGTTAGTTTTAAATGAGTACAAGTGATGTTCTGCATGTGAATGTCGGAGTATGTGTATGGATGTTTTGTTATCAAATGGTAGATTTTATGTCTTGGGTTTTTATACTGGGGTGTGTGAATGAGCTTACTGGATGGCACTCTTTAATCTTGTATTTTTATACAATGACAATAAATTCCATTCCATTCCACATCTGAACCCCAATCCTCAGCAAACATTCCAGGTTTGTAGATGAGGGTCAGATGAAGTGCCCTGGAAAATATGGGACCTTCGGGTGCTGGGGGGAATCTTTTTAGAGCATTTTAAGAAGGGAGATGAATTGCTTTGTCACTGGAAATTCATTAATTCATCAATTTGTTGACTAATCACCCAGGTGAATCATAATGAATCACCATTTGTTCAATTTGTCCCCATCTCTAGTTTCTGTCCTTATTAGGCTTCCTTGTTTCTTCCTGGGATGCCAGGAAACATGAAGTGACATCATTGCAAGAAATATGGCTTGTGACAAAGCTGGAACGACATGGCCCATGACCTCCGGAGGTGGTGACAGTGTCAAATCTACAGGCTTTCAAGATGAAAATGGGCAGCCGCCAGTCAGATTTGCTTGGAGCAGGGGGCTGGACAGTGCCTTCCAACTTGATTATTTTGTCCCTTTCTGTTCTGTTCTGTCCTATTCCATCCCAGAGGGAAGGGACACATATTAACGGTCTCAAGCTACAGGAAGACAGATTTGGGTTGACTATCAGGAAAAACTTCTTAACTGTTAGAGCAGTACAAGGATGGAACCCATGACCTCAAGAGGTGGTGAGTGCTCCAGTGCTAGAAGCATTCAAGGGGAAATAGGTCAACCACATGGAAGATCTCCTCTGATTGGTATGCCTGCCTTCATCAAGGGGCTGGAATCATAGAATCATAGAATCCTAGAGTTGGAAGAGACCTCAAGGGCCATCCAGTCCAACCCCCTGCCATGCAGGAACCCCCATCACAACATTTCCAACAGATGGCCATCCAGCCTCTGCTTAAAAACCTCCCAAGAAGGAGACTCCACCACCCTCCTTTGGGGCAGCATATTCCCCTGCCGGACAGCTCTAACTGTCATGAAGTTCTTCCTAATAATCAAATGGAATCTCTTTTCCTGTAATTTGAAACCATTGCCCTGAGTCCTAGTCTCTGAAGCCATGGAAAACAAACCTGTTCCCTCTTCAATATGACATCCTTTCAAATATTTAAACATAGCTATCATATCCCCCTCAGCCTTCTTTTAGAGAGGCTAAACATTCCCAGTTCCCTAAGCCGTTCCTCATAAGACATTTCCTCCAGACCTTCAACCATCCTGGTCGCTCTCCTCTGCACCCGCTCGAGGTTGTCAACATCCTTTTTAAACTGAGACACACAGAACTAGACACAGGACTCCAGGTGGGGTCTGACCAGAGCAGAATAGAGTGGCCCTATCACTTCCCTTGATCTAGACACTATGGCCTTATAAGTTCCTTCCAACTTCATGATTCTATGATTCTGTGGCTTGTTATACCTACGAGAAATTACAATATGGGCCAGACAAGCACAGAGAATAAGCATTAGGGGCCAAGTCATTAGCCATTTTGGTGAAGTAGCATGGGGCGGTGAACAAATTGATAGTTCAGTCTTCCCTATCAGCAAAGCTTATCACTGGTCGCACAACGATAAAACACAGCAACTGTCTGTATCGCCACAACTTCTTCCCAGTATTATAACAAGGGCGTTTATACACGACCCCTAAGCTCTGCTGCAAATGGTTGCAAACTCCGGAGCTTAAAAATGTTTCCCCACCAGCTCCGGAGCTAACAGAAAATTAAGTGCGACCCCGCCCACCCAAGCGCGACCCAGCGCACCTTTCAAGTACCTGCTCTGGGAGAGTGAAAAATTTTGATGCGGAGAGTTCCGGGCTCTCCTCGCTTCTTCTTCTTCTTCTTCTTCTTTTTTGCCTCCAACCCCTTTAAGAGGAACCAGGAAGTGAGGGGGGATGGGAGCAACTTCCACCGGCACTCCGGAGGTAAGAGTGCATTCTTTTCTCCCTTTTTTTCTCCCTCCCCTCACGCAGACAGAACAAGGAAGTGCGGAGGGGGTGGGAACGCAGGGAGAGCGACAAACCCTCAAGATCTCTGGTCAAAATTTAAGGGACCAGCGGATCTTAGGGGTCGTGTAAAAATGCAGTCTTGGGAGGTTCCAGGTTTCTAAGTGCTTTGATCTTACAATGCCAGGGTGAGCCTAGCACTGTCCAAAGTTGCTGAGTGATGATGTACCTTCCCAGACTGCTCCTTAGATGTAGACGGTTGGCAATCCACAGAAGAAAAGATGAATAGTGTTGTCGTGATTTTCTTTCCAGAGAGGCTGTCCTACTCTGGGCACATCAGGATGACGACAGCGCTAGCAAGAGCAGCAGGACAAGAGGAAAACCAGACATTTGAGGCATGGACTCCCTAAAGGAAGAGGGAATAACATAAGGGAAAGGGTACTGGGTGTGCTCTCTAGAATAGAATAGAATAGAATAGAATAGAATAGAATAGATACTTTATTGTCATTGAACATAGTACAAGGAAATCGAAAGCTATCCCAGGTGTGAGAAAAACAAAAAACAAAACTAAAATTACAAAAAAAAATATTTATTTTGGTTTTCTGTTTCTCATCTTCCCCTTCCCTTTCCCCCACAGACTTGTTTGGGAAGGCACTCACGGCACCGAGTGCACTACTAACCTCTGTCTTTCCCACTGTTTCTCCCCAGACGTTGCCATTTGACACAAACAGGCTGTGGGTTGGGACAGGCTCCCCCCCTCCCCAGTCCCCCCACCCCACCGTGTGCCCCTGCAGTCACCCAAACATGTGGTGCAAGCATGAGGTCAGCAATGTTTTGGGAGGTTCCCAGGTGAGATTGTTTTGATCGCTGCCTCACTCTGTAATTTGTGCAGTTTGGGAGGATTGGACGGGGGGGGGGGGGGGGGGGGGGGGGTAGAGAGAGAGAGAGAGAGAGATGCATCCAAACTTCATCCCTCCAGATGTTTGGACCACATGTTTGGGTGGCTGCAGACTCCCATTGTCCTTTGTCATTGGCAATACAGGCTTGGAATTCTGGGAGCTGTGGTCCAAAACATCTGGAGGGCCAAAGTTTGGACACCCCTGCTGTAAGGAGAAGAAAAACAAGGATTAACCATTCCTGCACCTTTTTTCTCTTATTGCTGCTCTTGCTGTTACGTGCCATCAGGTTCCCTCCAACTTACAGTGACTCCATGAAGGGATGGTCTGTAAAATGTCTTCTCATCCTGTCCGGAACAGCACTGCTCAGCCATTGCAAGCTCAAGCCCGTGTCTTTCTTTAGGGAGTCGATCCATTCGTGTTGGTTCCTCCTCTTTTCCTGCCACCGGCCGCCTTTCCCAACATTATTCTATTTTCTGGAGAATCCTGCCTTCTCATGATGAGCCCAAATTAGGACAGAATTAGTTTCACCGTTTCTCCCTCCAGAGATAATCCAGGCTTGATTTGATCTAGGATCCATTTTGTTCCTACTTCTGGCGGTCCAGCAGGACCACATTTCAGACAAATTGTTTTATTTTCATTTTTCTTTTTTACCTTTTTTTCTCTGCTTGCTTTAATGTCCACCTCTCACACCTACACACGCTGGTTGGAAATGCACTCATGGATTGTGCAAGCATCCACAAGGAAACTGATCGGCCATCAAAACAAGACTTGCTCATAATCATAGGCAACTGGAATGCAAAACAGGGAACAAAGCAGAACCATATGTATTTGGGAAAAGTCATCCTAGGAGGAAGAAACGAAGCAGGGACACAATTTCCACAAAGTCCACAATCTGTTTATCACCAGTGCATGTTTCAAACAACCAAATATGTGGACATAAATCGGATAAGCTACGTAATAGGAAACAGGAGATGGAGAAGCTGTATTCTCTCTCCCAAAACAAGATTATGGTTCTGATCATGAACTGTTTCTGATCATGAACTATTAATATCCAGCATTAGGATAAAACTGAAAATGAACACTAGAATTAGAGTGCCAAAATGCAACATTTGTGATGAATTTAAAGTCCACATAAGGAACAGATGTGTCCCTTTTCTAGTTCAGTTATACTGGTTTTCCTGTCTTCATGCTCAGATGTTTTGTTTTGTTTTCTGAACGGCTAATGAATACATGCAAACCTTGTGGCATGGACTGAAATGCCTGAAACCATGAATATAAACAGGAAATAAAGTACAGTATTTACCTATAAGCATTGCTGAAAATGGACTGGTGAGGTGGGCTGATGCCTTCTCTCAACGTAAACTTGTGCTTGCTCCTCTCCCTTCCCTGGGGTTTCAAATGAAGTGGATAGTAAAGGAGAATAAGAGTATGTGTTTTTGCTACACCAGATTAGCCCCACCCGGTGTGAGGCAGGCATTTACCTCCACAAAACCAGCTCAGCAAAAAGTTGGCTTTTTTGCAGAGTTTGGGGAAACTTGGTTTTCTACCCAACCCACGTTCTCTGCATCCCCCCTCCCCCACAACTGCTGCTGCACAAGGTAATTCGAGGCAACTCTGATTCCATTACAAGGCCTCTATCACATGCACAGTAAATGCATATGTTGATGTGATGCATACTTTCTCCAAAACTGGTCACGTGACTTTTGATGCGCACTTTCCGTCCCCATGGTAGCATTATTTGTTTTGATGCTCTATTCACCCGTCCCCATGGGCCGAAAGCACATCAAATTGCTGGTATCAATAAACTGAGCAGAATAACAAAGAGGCCCAGCCCACTAACAATGCCCCCACTTACTTTTGATGCACACTACAATTCTCCGAAAATGCAAATCAAAACGTTACTACCAGAGGGGGCAGGATCAGGAAAATGCGGTGGGTCACACTTCAGGAGGTGTGGCAGAGGCATGTATTTTTCTGAAGCGCATCACAGTGGGGACCAGTACTCCAGATGAAAGCTTAAAAAATAATTAAAAAGTGCTTTTTACGTGCAGTGTGATAGAGGCTTTAGAGCAGGACCGGGTTTTCAGAGACCTCCCTTAAACCCTGGCTGCCTAGAAAGTGGGCTCTGGGTGGATTTACCACTATTTAACTGTTATTGGTTTTATCTGTTTGTTGTTTGAAATTTCGCTGATTACATCAGCCTATTGTAAGCCGCCCAGAGTTCCCTTGGGAAGATGGGCGGGGTATAAATTCAATAATAAATAAATAAATAAAAATAAATATTCCTTGGCTGAGCACCCCTGGTGAACATAAGAACATAAGAACATAAGAAGAGCCCTGCTGGATCAGGCCAAAGGCCCATCTAGTCCAGCTTCCTGTATCTCACAGCGGCCCCACCAGGTGCGTTTGGGAGTGCACGAGACTAGATCTCTGTCTCCTGATACCACTCCCCTGCATCTGGCCCTTGAAGTAACCCGGTTTAAAGCCTGGAGACTCCACATCTCCATCATGGTTTGTAACCTGTGATGGACTTTTCCTCCAGGAATCTGTCCAATCCCCTTTTGAAGGCATCCAGGCCAGATGCCATCACCACATCCTGTGGCAGGGAGTTCCATAGACTTACAACACGCTGGGTGAAAAAATATTTTCTTTTGTCTGTTCTTACCCTCCCAGCCCTCAATTTGAGTGTATGTCCCCTAGTTCTGGTATTTTGGGAGAGAGAGAAGAGCTTCCCTCTATCCACTTTACTCATACCCTGCATTATTTTGTACGTCTCAATCATATCCCCCCTCAAGCGCCTTTTTTCCAGACTAAAGAGGCCCAAATGTGGTGGTCACAAGACTTTGCAACTCTTCTGCCTCTGTTGAGGTCTGCTTTTTTAAGTTGCTTCCGCTATTTGGGTTTCCTCTTTCTGGGCTTCTGTTGATTCCTTTGTTTCCACACCCCTTTTTTATTGCCTTGCATTTAATCCGTCCTGAGCTTGTTCCTTCCTCTCGTTGCATTATAGATAAGTGGTGGCAAGCATTTGGCACTCCAGAGGTTTTGGACCGCAACTCCCATAGTCCTTTGCCATTGGGAATCTAGATTTGGAATTCTGGGAGTTGGGGTCCAAAACATCTGGAGTGACAAAGGTTCGCCACCACTGTTATAGATGCTTACAAATGAAAAGCGGTGGCATATTTTTTTCAATCTGTTCAATCCCCTTTTGAAGGCATCCAGGCCAGATGCCATCAGCACCTCCTGTGGCAGGGAGTTCCACAGACTAACAACACGCTGGGTAAAAATATTTTCTTTTATCTGTTCTTACTCTCCCAGCCCTCACTTTGAGTGGATGTCCCCTAGTTCTGGTATTTTGTGAGAAGGAGAAGAGAGTCCTTCTGTCCGCGATACTCATGCCCTGCATTATTTTGTACGTCTCAATCATATCCCTCCTCCTATTTGGCATCCAACATCAGCAGGTGCCATGAAAATGTACACACTTGGCAAATCTCTCTGGCAGTCGTTCCTCAGCCAGCTCTGGGAAAAACACAACGGAAAGCCAAGGCATCACACACAAGGTGGAGGAGAATCAGGATGCCCGTTTACACCTGCCAGGCTTCCCACCGGATTTGCCACCGGTGCCTGCAACGAATGCTTCTGGACATGAAGAAACCTGAAGGAAGGCCCCCTGCCTCATTGCCACGCTAGCAGCACAGCTGGACGGCTGGGAGAGCTGGAAGGTTTGGGGAGACGTTTGAACGTGATTGCAAAAGAAGAAAATAAAATAAAAGAGAAAAGAAAGAAATCTCTTTTGAAACCCAAGGGAAAAGAAAGTTTAGTGTGTAAGAGAGGTTGACAGCACTCTCGTTCTGGAGACGGGCTTGTTTACTCCGAAATGGCCCTCCTGTTTGGCTCCCTGTTAAAGCCCTTCTGCGGTTGACCAACCCTGATGGCTCATCAGTGCTCAGCAGCCGGTGTTTTGCAAACGGCTCAGAACCGCCGAGATGAAACCCCGGGAGTCTTCCCGATGAGCCCCTACCCGGGTCAAAACAATAGCCGCCTGGCATCGCCCCACACATTCCTGCTTCCAGCTGCTGGGGCTTGTTTGTCTTTTTGGAGCAACAGAACAATTAAGGCGGACACTGTCTGAGGATTGCTTGGCCTGAAGGAAGGGTGGGTGGAAAGAGCATGGTGGGAGAAGGACCCAGCAGCAAGCCTACATGTGTGGCGGGTGGGTTTTGGGGTGGGGCGGGGCTGAGGTCAAGTCGTCCAGGGAGGCAAAGCACCGCATGCTTATTAACACTCAAATCACACTTGAGCCACTGTTGGAAGCAAACATGTTGTGGATATGAGAAGCACAAGAAGACTGTTTTGCAATCAGAAATAGATTACCAACCACCACCAACCCACCCCAATGAAACAGCCCAAGCTGGAAATGTGAAGTCGTGGGACTTTTTCCTGGAGGAAGCACTGCCAAGAACATAAGAACATAAGAAGAGCCGTGCTGGATCAGGCCAAGGGCCCACCTAGTCCAGCTTCCTGTATCTCACAGTGGCCCCACCAGATGCCTCTGGGAGCGCACGAGACTAGATCTCTGTCTCCTGATACCACTCCCCTGCATCTGGCCCTTGAAGTACCCTGGTTTTAAGCCTGGAGATGATATAGCTCCCTCATGGTTTGTCACCTGGGATGGACTTTTCCTCCAGGAATCTGTCCAATCCCCTTTTGAAGGCATCCTGGCCAGATGCCATCACCATGTCCTGTGGCAGGGACTTCCACAGACTAATGACATGCTGGGTAAAGAAATGTTTTCTTTTGTCCGATCTCACTCTCCCAACCCTCAATTTGAGTTGGGGAGCCCATGCTCCACTCGAGGGTTTTGGCTACGGCTCCCACCATCTCCTACCCGCAGAGGTCCTGCTGGTCCTGGCCAGGGTTTTTTTTTTGGGGGGGGGAGGGACCCCCACCCCCAGCATCGAAAGGGGCAAAAGGCTTTCCACTCCAGTGTGAGTGCAAACTCAGGCAGCGGTTGCAGTTTTCCGAGCTGGGCTTTGAACAACCTCGCCTTCTTTGACTTTTCCAATCGCATTGGCCCACTTGGAGATGGTTGTTTTGGATTTGGCCCTTTAAAGCAGAATTAACAGGTGTTTTGTAAACTAAGGAAGAAAGGGCAAGTTTACTCATGAATAAAGCAAAGTGTTCTGCTTATATACCGCCCCATACCACTACAAGTGGTCTCTGGGCGGTTTACAATTTTTATTACAGTGTGCAGGCTACACATTGCCCCCCCAGCAAGCTGGGTACTCATTTTACCGACCTCGGAAGGATGGAAGGCTGAGTGAACCTTGAGCCTGCTACCGGGGATTGAACCCAGGTCGTGAGCACAGTTTTACCTGCAGTACAGGCATTTAACCACTGCGCCACCAATAATGGTGGCAATGATGACAAAGGGATGAACCCACCAACCTCTTTAGCTCAGTCATTGCTCACTTGGGCACAGACTGTCAAAGGAGCTAAAATAATCATTATCACTCATGTTTTCCAGGTAGAGAATGCAGAGAACCGGTTCCTTCTTCCCTTCTTCTGGGATGCATCCTGGGACTATTGTGCAGCTGGCCCAAGGATACACAGGCTGGCTCTTTTCCTGGAAGGTGCACTGTGTGTGTGGGTGGGTGGGTGGGGAGAGTCAAACTCCCAACTCGACGTCTGAAACCACTTAGCTATCCAGTGACCTAAGATATTGCCAATTGCCCTCTATAAGTTAAGTACACTCCTCTCCACCCACTTGGGGTCCCCTCCTCAGGAGAAAGGTGAGCTATATATGATAAGAAAGAAAGAAAGAAAGAAAGAAAGAAAGAAAGAAAGAAAGAAAGAAAGAAAGAAAGGGAGGGAGGGAGGGAGGGAGGGAGGGAGGAAGAAAGAAAGAAAGAAGGAAGGAAGGAAAGAAAGAAAGAAAGAAAGAAAGAATAGGAGGGAGGGAGGGAAGGAGAGAGGGAGGAAGAAAGAAAGAAAGAAAGAAAGAAAGAAAGAAAGAAAGAAAGAAAGAAAGAAAGAAAGAAAGAAAGAAAGAAAGATTCCTTTCGTTTGCTGGGAAATGAAACACAGCTATCTTAGCCCAGCCTTTGCCCTGGAAACCCAAAAGAATGATTTTTAAGAGTCAGGGGGAATGTTGAGCCTCTCCTGTGGCCAAAAAGATGCGGAAGTGAAAGGAGCACCCTGGGAGTGATGATGGCTGGCAGGAGCAAGGGGCTGGTGACAGCATCCACCCAGATCTGGGACTGGAGAGGCCCGGTCTGACAGGGAGCAAGTCTATCTGTTGTAACAGAACCTCCTTGTGAATCAGGGGCTGGGCTGTTTGTTCCAGCTCATCAAAAAAGGCTGCTCCCTGGCATGTGAAGAGGGTGTATTCCCAAGTGAGCAAGTTGCAAGTGAGAGAACACATCATCCTGCACCCACTGGCTCAGTCAGGAGAAGGGGTGCAATGGCCTTCCCGCAGCCCCGTGCTTCAAGCTGCCTGAAGGCAGAGCAGAGGAGGACCCTGGAGGGAAAAAAGACTCCTTCCCCTTCTCTCCTTGCAACAAGGAAATGTGTTTTTTAGGCAAAATTCGCCCAGGTTCAGCCTCAGGCGTTGGGTGCTGAGGATGGGAGCAGAGGCGGCGCCCAGCTTCTTGAGCGAAACCACCAGGGGGCGCCCTGCAGGCTCTGGTTTAAATAGGCAGCCAGAGGTGCTGAGCGGCCAGTTCTCCAGGTGCCTCCTAGACTCAGCCCCAGCAAGCAGCAACCTGCCCTGGAAGCATCCGGATTACAAAAGACAAAGCAGGAAAGACAGACAGAGAGAGAGAGAGAGAGAGAGAGAGAGAGCTGCGTCCTAACCTCCACCAG
>JAHTLZ010000193.1:555113-570557 GCA_023846285.1 Phrynocephalus versicolor
AGAAAGAAAGAAAGAAAGAAAGAAAGAAAGAAAGAAAGAAAGAAAGAGTGTGTACACTTAAGTACATACACATCACAAGGAAAAAGGAAACAGGGTGAAAAATTTGCCCTGTCTTATACTTTAGAATCCACACAATGGAGTCATCCAGGGAAGCTGAATGCTGGGGGATTAAAGACAAAAAACAGGAACTACAAGCTTATGCAATGCATAATTAAACTGGAAAATCCAACACTATACGTTGTAGGGATGTTTGACATCTCAGACTACTTTCGTGAGGGTTTGTGGATTGAAAGCGTTCTTTCCAACAGTGTTGGTGCAATTTTACCTGGGATACTGCGGCTGCCTTAGACTCCAGTTCCCATAATCCCTGTCCATTGGCTATGATGGCCGGAGCGGAGGATGGCATATCATAGAACACATCACCAGGAGGGCGCCAAGGCACCTTCCTCCGCTACTCGTAAGCAGATGCGTGCTTTTCTTAATTTATCCCGGCCCCACAAGACAGACACCATGGCGGTACCGCCTGTGCCTCAGATTTGGCCCCCGGCACGCCCAGCCCCTTTCCCTTCGTCTGTCGAGACATTTCTGCACCATTAATTAAGAACCCGCTCCTTGACGGGAGCGTCGCCTCTTGGCCTCCAAAGGGATCGTCCTCGTTGCCCCAACAGGGATGAGACGGTTGCCAAGTATTATTAGTAAAGCACAGGTTTCGTTGCCTTCGCAAGTCACCGTCCCTGTGCCTGGGGTGTGTTTCCAAGTGACAGTGCTTAGAGACTCATCCCTGGGAAGAGCCAGTCCCCTTGCTGGGGCCACACCCTGCTGAGGCACCCACGCCCGCCCTGGCCAGTCCTGTTTTTTTTTTGGGGGGGGGGGGGGGGTTGAGGACGGATCCTGGTGCAGACAAAGGAGGGCTCCATGACCTCTCGCTATTTTGTCCTTCAGGGAGACGGTAGGGAGGCCCCACTGAAGGTTTTGTGCAGCCTGTTTGACCCTATCTTCTTTGTTATGAACAGAACTTGGGAAGGGGGGATTTTTGTTATGTACAGAACTTGGGAAGGGGGAATTATTTTGGGCCACGGCCTCCATAATCATCGGAGGATTCCTGGCAACAGCCATCCGGATAAGTCCGTGGCCAGCTTCGAAGCATGCCCTTTGAACTCGGTGAATTGCCTCTCTAAGCAGCAAGCTCTTGCTTGGGTGTAGAGAGCTTGCAAGCATTCTGAGGGCGTTGCATAGGGTCAGGCACACAATTCCCAGAAGCCCAGATAATGCAGCCCCTGGATTACCACACTATGGTGGTTACTTCACATCCGTTTTGTCTCTGTTACTGTTGCACTTAGGAGTGGTACAAAAATGTTACTTTACGTCCCTCGCGCAACTACTGAAATTTGTCTCAACCCCATACCCGGAAGGGCTTCTAAGCGCAACAATCCTGTACACGTCACCCTTTGTTCCCACTTTCTGTTCCGAGATAAGACACTGTGTAGTGACAACTGTCACACAACAAAACATTTGTTTCTCTCAGAAAACTGTGTGCGGGTTTTTTTTTATTTTGACTTTTCAGAAGTGAAATATAGAAAAAGATTTTTAAGGCCCCCCCCCCAAAAAAAAGGGGGGGGGAAAGGGAAGCTAGACAAATTCAGTGTTTCTCCCGGTACAAGACCATGAGGTAACACTTATCACGAGACAAGTTATCACGACAACCATGGGAACACTGAAACAGGGACAAAACCACGTGATCACGACCAACGCTGTCACAGTACAAAAGTCGCGGAACAAAGGATGTGAAGTAACCGCCTATGTGTGATCCAGAGAACAAGGTGTAACCTTCAGAATAGCCCCCCACCCCCACCCCTAAGCCTGCATCCTAATTCCCCAAGTAGGGGAGCGGAAGGTGAACGTGTAAGGTTTGAGTAAGTTTGCCAAGTGAGTTCGTAACCGAGGGGAGGACTTTGTTCAGCCACACCACCTCAACTCTTGGTTCTAGCAAGAAAGTGTTTATTTATTTATTTTATTCATTATTTATTTATTGGATTTTTATACCGCCCATCACTCTGGGTGGTTCACAACAATTAATAAATTCAAATAATTCATACAATTAAAACATGAACTACAGTAACATAATAAAATAGAAATGAAACTAAAATTAACATTAAAGTGACATAAAATAGTGTATTATGATTGGCAGGCTAATCAGTTCACACCTGTAATTGATAAATCCAGATTGACCCAGAACTTTAGAAGCAAATCCCTAGTGTGTGCTGTGGACACCAAAGGATTCCATCACAACAGGTCCCATAGCCTCACCTTTGGCTCTTGATGCAGGGGGGTGGCATCAGGAGACAGAGGTCTAATCTCGGGGCCACTGAGAGATCCAGGAAGCTGGACTAGATGGGCCTTTGGCCTGATCCAGCAGGGCTCTTCTTAGGTTCTTATATCTGATAGCCCACGATGGAGCCCTTTGTGGCAAACAAGTTAGCCCTAATGATTATTGACTGCTCTGTAGAGTGGCCTTGTAGCCAGATGGGTGGTGTACACACGGAATAAATCAATATATATTAATAAAAGGAGCTTCTCTTTTGCAAAGCTGTGGTATCTTTCCAGCGTCCTCTCTGTGAGATGTCCCATGTTGTTTTTCATTCTTGTGTCATATTGAGTGTCTTCTGACCTGCAGAAACCCTGTGAATGGGTGGCCCTCCGAAATGTCCTCTGATCAAACCCTGCTGCTCAGATCCTGCCCTTACAAGGCTACAGCTTCCTTTACCACACCGGGTCTTCCTCTTTTCCTGGGGCCTTCAGATTTTCCTCGCAATACTGTCTTTTCCAGCACTCACTTTGGCTTCTTGTGACAGCTTCAGTTTTGTAACTTTGTGCTAAAAATGAGAGAGCCACTAAAGCACTGGAAGACCTGCTAGACAGCTCAGGGGGGTTAGGCATCTGTTTGGAAATTCAATTACAACCCGCCTTCACTGGGCCTCCTTGATAAGTGCTGGACTCAGTGATCCTAGGGGTCCTTCTGGCTTGGCAGTTCTAAAAAGATGAAGCTTATAATCCTCCTGACCAGCCTTTAGCACATTTTTTTAAAAAATGTCTTAAATGAAAACATGGTAACCTGGGACCTGGATGTGCAAAGTATGGTGCTTATTATATGTGTAATTTATTCCTTCAATGTTTATTTGTCTTGTTATATGGATCTTCCTGTACACCGCCCAGAGTAGCTATTTGCTATACGGGTGGTATAAAATAAATAAATAGATCATAGAATCCCAGAATCCTAGAGTTGGAAGAGACCTCAAGGGCCATCCAGTCCAACCCCCTGCCATGCAGGAACCCCATCACAGTATTTCCAACAGGTGGCCATACAGCCTCTGCTTAAAAACTAAACATAGGCACGGAGCGGCGAAATTTTCATTTCCGTTACCGTTTGTCGTTTCCGTTACGTAACAAAACGACAAATGAAAATTGTGATGAAAATGCAACGAAACGAACAGAACCACGAAAATTGTGGTCGTTACATTTCGTTTCTGTTAATGGCGACGCACAATGAAATGAGCTGTTTTAAATGTTAAAAAACGCCCTGGACATCCATAAAAACGCAGAGATAATTATTTACATTGTCTGATAATACCTACCAGGGGGGTTGGGGTCCTTAAAACCTTTGTTTTTGTCTTCTCCCATCACGATGTATTTTTCTTTTCCCTTTAAAATGGATGTTGTGCAGCCTCCCTGTGTGCATGTGTGCTGCATACCTCTCGTTGAGTACCCTCCCTTGCCCTGCAGTACAGTCATTCTGCGGCTGCCTTGCACCCTGGACAACGCCCGCCGCTGCCTTTGCAGCCTCCCTGCATACCTAGTCTATACTGTGTCTCTGCCAGCATCCATTTTTTTAGTGTTTTCCCTCTGGTCTGGGGCGTTGGGGGATGCCTGCGCACGGAAATGCTTTAAAAATCGCGCAAAAGGTGGGTAGAAACGACAAACAAAAAAACGAAAAACGGTAACAAAATTTTTCAAAAATTTCACGACAAACGGAAACGAACCGAAACAGACCTCTCAACGACAAACGAAAAACCGAAATGCCATTTTTCTGTTTCTTGCCCATCTCTATTAAAAACCTCCAAAGAAGGAGACTCCACCACCCTCCTTTGGGGCAGCATATTATTCCACTGCCGGACAGCTCTAACCATCAGAAAGTTATTCCTAATGTTCAAATGGAATCTCTTTTTCTGTAGTTTGAGACCATTGCCCCACATCCTAGTCACTGAAGCCATGGAAAACAAACCAGTCCCTTCTTCAATAGGACATCCTTTCAAATATTTAAACATAGCTATCATATCCCCTCTCCGCCTTCTCTTTGTAAGGCTAAGCATTCCCAGCTCCCTAAGCCGTTCCTCATAAGACATTTCTTCCAGACCTTCAACCATCCCGGTCACCCTCCTCTGGACCCACTCGAGGTTGTCAACATCCTTTTTAAACTGAGGTGCACAGAACTGGACACAGGACTCCAGGTGGGGTCTGACCAGAGCAGAATAGATAAATAAATCAATAACTTTGATAGGTAGGTGGGAGGGGGGGTGACATTGTGGCCTCCACCAATAGAGATGGGCACGACTTAGCGAAATTTTCGTTTCCGTTTTTGTTTTTCGTTTTTGTTATGTAACGAAACGAAAAACGGTTCAAAAATGGAACGGAAACGGAAACGAAACGACTAATTTTGAGCCGTTTTTCGTTTTCCTTACTGGAAAAGCACTTAATGGAGCTAAATGGGGAGAAACGAAAAAATTTTCATTTTCGTTTTTGTTTTTTTGTTTTCGTTTCGTAATGAAACGAAAATGAAAAATTTTGAAAATTAGCTCACAAAAACGGAAACGAAACGAAACGGACCCCTAGACGAAAACGAAAACAAAAACAAAAAATTTTTCTGAGTCGTGCCCATCTCTATCCACCAATATAAGTTCCCTGTGATTGTGTGCTGGCAGGGAAGAAGGAATAGCCACGGGTGTGAAAGGAAGGTGCCTTTGGCTACACTATCGGATATGCCACACTCAGCCAACATGAAAGATGACACAGGCAAAGGAGTCGGAGATCAAGCAAGGCCAGGCTGTCCAAAAGGGGTTCACGGGAACATGCACTGCACTCTTATGGAGTCTACAGGAAAGGCATTCCACCAACCACCTCAGCAGGTTTAGTCCGATTAATCCAACGGCAGCTTGACTGGCGTGGAATTTGCCCTTTCCTGGAGCCCCATGTGGTACTAGGAACGGTAGCAACCCTCAGAAGCGGATAAAAGAAACACTAGTTCTCATTGGGCAGGCTGAACCGTTGGCTTGCTCTACGCTGCAGCTCCACAGGCGGTCTTTCCTCTCCCCCCCTTGTGACCCTACAATGCTTGCTGGGGAAAGCTATTGCTTCTCCAGGGCTGTGACGAGAGCGGTTGATGCCAACTTTGATCCCGAGTGCAGAAAAAGTTGTTGCTTGCGGGATGCAAACCCAACTGGCTGTTACTTGCTGCTGAAAGGGGGCAAACATGTCCTGGACACATATGGCTCCTCTCTGGGCAGAAAGAAGCACAAAACAGGCTGTTTCCACAAGAGATGGACCGAGAACTGGTAGGAGGATCCTCTGGTGCTCAAACGATGGGGGTCTGCCCTGTTCCTCCTCGGTCCATCTCCTGAAGGAGCCTCGTGGCGCAGGGGTTAAATGCCTGTCCTGCAGGTAAAACTGTGCTCACGACCTGGGGTTCAATCCCAGGTAGCAGCCAGCTCAAGGTTCACTCAGCCTTCCATCCTTCCCAGGTCGGTAAAATGAGTACCCAGCTTACTTGGGGGGGGGCAATGTGTAGCCTGCACACTGTAATTAAATTTGTAAACCACCCAGAGACTACTTAAAGTGGCATGGGGCAGTATATAAGCAGAACACTTTGCTTTTGCTTTTGCACCTGTCACTCTCAATGCCATCCAAGCTTAACCCACAGGGTGGTGAAGCTCTGGTTGCAAACATTCCCAGTTAGGGCCGTGTGGTTAACCAAAGGTCTGGCTGAGCAGACCCACTGAATGCAATTGTGGTTTGTGTCTGGGTCAACCTGAGCAGTCCTGTGTCTGCTTCAGAGCCAACCCACTTGCCAGCCCACACGCTCTTTTCTGCGACCTTTTGCCAAGCTGCTAAAAGCCAGGCGGAGATTGCAATGATCCACGTGGATCTTCCCCCAGAGGACGAAGCTCCCTCTCTTGCATGGGTCGTGTTCCTGCTTTGCTAGCACCCCTTGCCCAGGCTTCGAAGACATCAGGGAATAGAGATGGGCACAAAACAAAAAACGACACACCGTTTTGTCGTTTTGTAACGTAATGAAACATTTTGTTATGAAATGAAATGAAAGAAACAGTTTTGACCTGAACCAAACTGCTTTTTTTGGGTTCGGAAACCGAACCAGGGAGCCACCCGATCTCGCTTCAGGCAACGAGCTGCAGCGAGCTCCAGCAGCTAGAGTAAAGGTTTCAAACTTCCCGGCTCTGCTCCTGTTCTCGCCGCCACCACCCAGCTGGTTTTGAAAGCTCAAGCTGTCAAAACCAGCTGAGCGCCAGTAGCAACAATGGGAGAGCGGAGCAGGGTTTCGGATTTTGGGCCGCCTGCTCTGCTCTCCCATTTTCGCCACCAGTACCAGCACGCAGTTGGTCTTTTTACACAGCTCAGGTTGTGTGGAGGGGGGACACCCCCCCTCTCCACAGCCCGAGCTGTCAAAAACAGCTGGGTGGCAGCAGCTTCCACATCATTTTGTTTCATTTAAAAAATGGTTACTAATGAAACGAAACAAAATGCTCTACAGTGGTACTTCTACTTACTAGCGGCTTTACTTACGAGCGATTCAACTTAAGAGTGGAAACCCGTTGGTGTTTTAACTGCTGCTTTACAAATGTTAGATGTGCTCTGCTCTACTTAATTTTTAAACTTTTTAAAACTTTTTTGATTTTTTGATCTTTTTGGATATGGCAGCTCTACTTATGAGTTGTTTGACTTATGAGCATGCATTCAGAATGGATTAAACTCGTAAGGAGAGGTACCACTGTATTTTTGTTTCATGCCATCTCTAATCAGGAGGGCAACAGGTAGGAGACAAAGAAGGTGTGCTCTCGAAATCTAGAGCAGGACCCCACAGAGCCGAAACAACAGAGACAGCTAGTTTGCTGCAGCACCAAGGAAGCCAAGTTGGGAAAAGCCACCTCGGATTGGGTGTCCCACCTGCCCAGGAGATGCCTGCTGAAACCCCGAGTGACCCAAAGGAGTGGAAGCGCAACCAAAACTTTGCAAGATCTCATCAGATCTCCTTCACGTTGTACCACGGCTGAGGAAAGGCTTGGGCTTTCGCCAACTGTCCATCTACCCCAGGAGCCCGGTGCATGGCAGGGTGGCAACAACACACCAACCCACGAGGCCACTACCTTAGCCCACTTTAGCAAGAGAAGATGGTCAAGGAGGCCACCAAAATGACAACCATTGGGAGTTGTTGTCCGAGAATGCAATGTTTCCTCTGCAATGTGCAATTGGGTGATCAGTCATGAGTGCCAAACAACACCTTCAGAGTAGGCTGATAGCGGTGGGTCCTGGCTTGGAGCTCAGCACTCGGCACTCGGCACTCCTCCTCCTCCTCCTCCTCCTCCTCCTCCTCCTCAGCTCTGAGGAGTCCCTCCAGCTCGTTCTCGGGTACCAGTGAACGGACATGAAGCTGGGCTGGTCCCTTGAGGTGGGAGAGATCAGTTTCATGTGTCCGTTCCGTGAACTACATGGGGGTGGCTGCATCTAGAGGTCCCAACTGAGGGGACATTGACCCCACGGGCATGGATGCTACTTGGGCCTGGTTAGCCTCTCCTAATGGTGCCTCCTGGTGCCAAGGGCCACACAAACCTTCCCACAATGGGCTGCTAGGCCAGGAAGTGGCCTCCCTCCTTGCTTTTCACCCCGATTCAGGAGTTTTTGCAATGCTCATAGGAAGAACCACGCAAGCCTCTGCTTGCCTTCCCGGAAACACCTCCTTGTGGAATGTCAGTTCTTTTTCTGGTTCAGCAACCAGACCCGGGGGGCCTGTTCTTCTCCCGCCCGAGAACATCTCACGTCTGCACCCCTCCAAGGGTGTCCTGTTGCCCAAAGCCTCTGCTCCCGCAATGGAATGCAGGGCAGGGGCTCGGCTCGGCTGGCGGTGCCTGGAAGGGTTATTTTCTGGCCACCGAATCCGTGGCTAAACAGCCCTGCCTGCCAAACGGGTAGCCGGGGGTGGGGGGCCTGGCTTGCCTTGGCTCAGCGTGGCTTGGCTGCTGTCCATCGGGGAGATTGAATTGCTGCCTCTCCTCCTCTTGATCTTATTGGAAAGCAAACAAAAACACAGGGCCCTCTTGCAGCGTTTTTAGAGCTTGTAAGTAACCAGTCGGAAGGGATGAAAAACACCACAGAAACCTGTTGCTTTTGAGAGGGGAGTAAAATTCCTTACTGTGCCTCCTGGTCAAAGAGACAGCCTGGATGGCCTTGGTCCAGCTGCACAGCCTCAGGGATGCTCTCCCCCCCCCCAAGAAGAAAGGAAGGAGAACCCACTTTCTGAGTATTCCCTACCCCCAAAACAATGGAAAGGGTCACCATAAGTCAGAATTGACTTGGGCCCTGGTCTCACTACCGTTATCTGCACATCTTAATTTGATGCATACTATTTTGGGGGGTGGTCACGTGATGTTTGATGCACAGTTAACGCCCCGACAACAGAGGGGTATTTTACTTCTCTGCCTCTGTCCCAACTTGCTTACTGCACATCTTTTCCCCTTGTGGCGAATACCTGCGTTGCAAACGGGTAGCAGTTTTTCTTCTTAAAATCAATTGTAATTAACGGCAGACAGCCAGTAAAAATTGTGCCAGCATGCCGGTATGCCACCAATTCAGTAGCATAAACGATTACCAAGGCAGAACTACAGGAAGTGGCAGAAAAAGGAGTACGAATTTAATTGGTGCAAATTTTCTGGGGTCGCACCCCGTTTGATGGGTTAAAAACTATGCATCAACAAAAGAAGTATTTTAACTAAAGATGGGCACGAAATGAGCAATTTTTGTTTTTGTTTTTGTTTTTTCGTTTCATTATGTAACGAAACGAAAAATGAATTTTGACTCCAAAATTAAACAAAATGACCCGAAACACGAAATTTTTTTTCAACCGCTTCATTTTCGTTACGGCAAATACATTGAATTGTGCTAAATGGTAACGAAACAGCAATTTTTTGTTTTCGTTTTCGGTTTTTTGTTTCATTACATAACGAAACGAAAATGAAAATTTTTGCAAAAAACCTCACGAAAACAAAAACGAACCGAAACGGACCCCTAAACGACCAAACGACAAACGAAACACCATTTTTTTGAGTCGCGCCCATCTCTAATTTTAACACAACCCCTAGCGGTGGTACAAAATGCTGTGGTTAAAGTGTGCTTCCGGGGGCGTGGTCGGCCAGGATACCAAAATACTGCTCTTCAAAGTGAAGGCACGATCTTTTGCTGCAGTCTTTCGCAGCAAAAAGAGCAGCAAAATCGTCGTGAGACCAGGACCTTGGTAGCATCTACACACACATAAGAATGAGGGCATAATAGCCAGTGTGGTTTAGTGGAGTGACGGAATAGGACTCAGAGAGCCTGGGTTCAAATCCCCGTACTGGAAACTCAGTGGGAGCATGGAACTATAAAACCACTCCTTAAATATCTTAATTGCCACGAAAGCCTTTTTGGGAGTTACTCTAAATCAGATTGGTCTTGACGACACTTAAGAGGAGTAGTAATGAGTGCAGGCCCAAGCCACACTTGGAAAGTAACACGGCGTGTCCAAATGATGGGAGGTAATACCAGGCTTGGTTTAAGACAAGAGGAGCAAGAGATGGGGGCTGTGGTTTGGCCGGAGGTCTGATGCCCAGGGGACACTGGGATTTGGAGTACAAAAATGGCAATGGTTTAAAGGAGGCATGGATAGAAGAGGGAGCCATCAAGGGCTCTTCCCCCATGAGGGCCAGATGAATCCTGCCCCACCTTGGACTCCCCTCCGCCATCCTTCCCCAACCATCACCACCACCTGGCTATGAAGGAAGCTGTCTGTGGATGATGGTAAGCACTTGCTCAAGGAAGAGAAGCCGAAGGGACCTGTGGGGGGTGATGGCTGTGTGTTGCCGGCTTCTGAATACCAGGGATTGAGAACATAAGATCATAAGAACCTAAGAAGAGTCCTGCTGGATCAGGCCAAAGGCCCATCTAGTCCAGCTTCCTGTTTCTCACAATGGCCCCACCAGATGCATCTGGGAGCGCATGAGACTAGATATCTGTCTCCTGATAGCACTCCCCTGCATCTGGCCCTGGAAGGACCCTGGTTTAAAGCCTGGAGATTACACATCTCCATCATGGTTTGTAACCTGTGATGGACTTTTCCTCCAGGAATCTGTCCAATCCCCTTTTGAAGGCATCCAGACCAGATGCCATCACCACCTCCTGTGGCAGGGAGTTCCACAGACTAACAACGCTCTGGGTGAAAAAATATTTTCTTTTGTCTGTTCTCACTCTCCCAGCCCTCAATTTGAGTGGATGTCCCCTAGTTCTGGTATTTTGTATGTGAGAGAAGAGTGTCCCTCTATCCATTTTACTCATACCCTGCATTATTTTGTACGTGTCAATCATATGCAGAAGGGTCATGGCTGGAGACTGGCTTCAACCCTGACTGTGCTTGAGGCATGGCACTGACCTCCACGTGTGAAGCATCCAGGATGCTGGATCAAAGCTGCTGTGACATTCAGGAACTGCTCTTGAATCAAGACAAGCACGGAAAGAGCACCGATATTTCTGCAAGAAGCCGTGGCATTTGAGGGGAAGGTTCTTCCTTAGGCAGCTCTGCTAAAGGCCAGAAAGAGCTTTCCAGTCAGTTTGTAGAACTGACTTCTCAGGAAAAAATGGGAACATTTATTTCAGGGGCGAGGCTGTATCTCCCACAGAGGCACTGTGCCGCTCCCAAGGGTTCTGCAGGGCTTGCTTTCAAGTGAATATTGCAAATGGAACAACAACACAAAAAGTCTCAGACTTCCAAGGATTGGCATTGCTTTGAAAGCAGGGATCAAATTACCAGCAACATCTGCATCGGCCCATCAACATCCCAGGGTCAGAACGGCCTTGTTGCAGGAGTTAATTGGGGGGGGGGACTTCCCACAAAATATCTGAGCCTCTGTGACCCAGAATTCAGATCGCTTGATTTGATTAGGTCTCGAACCTACTAGAAACCCAGCATTGGGAACAGGTAAAACCTTAAAACCCTCAAAGAGCAATCTGGGGTCTTAGTCATGGCAACTGGACTACTCCCCCCCCCCATTTTTCTGGGATAAAAATGTTTCACTAGTCATCCAAGGAGCTCCATCAGTCTGAAGGAGCTGCTTGTATGCATAATACAGCATTTCAGTCCCACAAGAAAAAAAGAAGTCCAGTTGCCTGGATAACTGAGAGGATCTTCATAGACCTAGCATCGCAAATCCCTGATGCCTCCTTGAAAAGAATTTCCCTTCCTTTTCCCCTTAACTCACACCAACCGAAGTCTGTGACCTACGTGAAGGCAAGCTGAGCCTCAGGTCCGCTCTCCAGGAGACACCGGTTCTGCTACCCTCCAATGCCGAGGGAATGGTCAAGGATGAAATGGTTTAGCAAAGGCTACAACGCATCTATGAATAATAGAATAACAGACTAACGATGAGTCGGAAGGGGCCCCTAAGGCCATCAAGTCCAACCTCCTGATTAAGGCAGGGATCCGTAGCAAAGCAGATGGGACAGATGCTGGCCCAATGACCTCTTGAAGGCCTCTAGTAGAGATGGGCACGAAACAAACAATTTTTTGTTTCCGTTTTCATTTTTTCGTTTCGTTACATAACGAAACGACAAACGAATTTTGTCTCTAAAATGAAACGAAACGAACAGGAACACCGGAAATTTTGTCGTGCGTTTCATTTCCGTTACTGCAATATGAGTGAATTGCTTAAAATCCTAAACAAAAATCACCAAAAATGAAATAAATGGTAACGAAATGGTAACGAAACGAACGAAAACGAAAACAATTTTTTTGCAAAAATTCACGAAAACGAACCGAACCGAAACGGACCCTCCAAACAACAAACGAAATGCCATTTTTTTGATTCGTGCCCATCTCTAGCCTCTAGCATTGGAGCACTCACCACTTCTTGAGGTCATGGGTTCCATTGCCCTACTGCTCTAACAGTTACGGATTTCTTCCTGATATTTAGCTTAAATCTGGATCCCTGTTGCTTGACCCCCATTGTTGCATGTCCTGTACTCTGGGATGGTGGATGATGATGAGGAGGAGGAACAGATCCTTCTCCTCCTCTCTAGGACTACCTTCCAAGTCTTTAAAAAGTGCTATCCTGTCTCCCTTTTTTCTCAAGGTGAAGCATCCCAAATTCTTTCTGTTTTTCCAGAAGCAGCTCCAGGACACCCCCCCCCAGAAAATGCTTGGGGAAAACCCATAACACCCAGGTTGGGAAACACTGCTCTACACCGTATTGGGTTTCTGATGTCTTAACTGCAAAATCAAATATTGAGATAGGTTTTCCAGAGACAGGAGAATGTGCCTCCTTCTGGTTCCAAAATTGGGGGTAGAACACAGCTGTCTGAATATTAGCCCCTTCTTTTTATATATATAAGTGACCAGCAGTTCCGTCTTTTTTCTGGGCTGGTCTGTGAAGTCCTCACTCTGGGCCTGGCAGGGCCCTTCATGTCACTTGTGCTGTTTGATCCCATCTGGACTGCACTTTAGGATATTTTTGGTCTTTCTTGGCATCTTCCAGGCCTTTACGTTGTGCCTGAGGAAATACTGGAGTGCTTCTTCTGGAAGTTGAGTCATGGCTACTGGACTTCTTTTTGAGAGACAGAAACGTTTCACTGTTCATTGATGAAGCTGTTTGGATGAACAGTGAAACGTTTCTATCTCTAAAAAAGAAGTCCAGTTGCCATGATTCAACTTCCAGATAAACTCACCTGGATGACTGAGAATTAGAGATGGGCACGAAATGAACAATTTTTCATTTTCGTTTTTGTTTTTTCATTTTGTTACGTAACGAAACGACAAGCGAATTCTGTCTCTACAATGAAACGAAACGAACAGAAACACCGGAAATTTTGTCGTGCGTTTCATTTTCGTTACGGCAATACAAGTGATCTGCTTTAAATGCTAAAAAAAAAAAACACAAAAATTGAAATAAATGGTAATGAAATTGTAATAAACGAATGAAAATGAAAATGAATTTTTTGCAAAAATTCGCGGAAAATGGAAATGAACTGAAACCGACCCCCTAAAGGACAAACGACAAACGAAACGCCATTTTTTTGATTCGTGCCCATCTCTACTGAGAATCTTCACAGACTGCAGTGCTTGTGCAGGGTGGTTTGTGTGTGTGTGTGTGTGTGTGTGTGTGTGTGTTTGCAGTTGACAAAAGCTGCACCACTGCACCACTGCACAGCACCAGTTCAGAAACAGCCCCATGCCTGACATCTTTTGCAACCAACAATTCAGCTTCCCCTTGGACGGGAATTCCCGTCCTCCCCCCCCCCCCAACTTGCCATTTAGTGCAGGGAGGGGGAGAAAGCAGAAGCAGATGGTCTCTGTAACTTCCTCTCCAAAAAATAAACCACTTTTTGGGGATGTTTGTTCTCAGGGAAAGAGATCTGGGGCAGGGCAGGGCCCGTGTGGAATCTGCCAGACTCAAGCCTTCACGTCTTGTACTTCCAAAAACCCTTTGGTCCCGCACTGGGCGTGGCTGGGCAAGATCGCAGCTTGCCTCTCAGAGGGGCCTTTGAGATGGGAGTGGGCTTCCAAGAAAAGCTTCACCCAAACTTTGCCACCCACCAGGTCCCGCCCCGGGTCCTTGGGACAGGGGAAGATTGAGTTGTTGGGGGGGAAATGAGTGAAGTGCTCCCATCCACTCTAACCTAGGGTGGGCCAAATGCAAGACCCTTTTCCAAACACAAAATATGGCTTGTCTGCTTCTTCCTTTCTGTTGGCTGTGCTGGTCGGGGCTGATGGGGGTTGTAGTACAACAGCATCTAAAGGGTTAAAGTTTGGAAATGTATATAATATAATTCTATCCTCCTTGGGGGTGGAGGTAGCCTTTAGAGGCTCTTCTCAATTTGGGCCCCTAAACTCTAACATACTAGTTAGTTAGTTATTTCGTCCATTAGTTCATTCGTTTGTTCATTTGTTTGTTTGTTTGTTCATTTGTTCATCTGTTCATTACACTTCTATAAAGCCCCATTAGTGCATAGTGCTATTCTGGGTGATTAACAATGGAATAATAAAACATGTAGAATAGAAATTATAATCAACCCATGAGTCAACTAAAAACAAATACCACTAAGAGGCAGACTCATGTATGATTTATATTATTCTTCTAACCAGAGAGGCTGGAAGCAAGATGGCCAGTCCAGAAAACAGGAAAGGGGGAGGGCCTTGCTGAGTGCACAGTGTGAAATTCTACAAAGCAATTATGCACTGAGTAACGCATCGTTTCCTCGTTAAGTGCTGTCAAGTCATTTTGAGCTTTTTGCGATCCTAGAAAGGTATTAGAAGTTTGTGGAATGTTTGAACAGCACTTCATTGTTCTCTCTCTCTCTCTCTCTCACACACACACACACACACACACACACACACAAACTTACGGAAACATACAGACAGAGTTTTGGTGACTAGGCAGAGATTTAAATTCAGGTCTTTTGAGTGCTACTCTGACATGCTCTCCACTATTCCAGACTAGATTCCTTAGTTTGCACATAAATCCAGCATTTGTCAGAAACCTGCTGTTTCCCTTTCTGTTTAAAAGGTGGGGTTGGTGGGGTGGGGTTTCCGTACAGCCTTAGGTAGAGGCAGGAGTTCGGCTCCTTCTATTATCATAGTTTTCGGTTTATCTGTCTGTTTTTAAACTGGAAAATCCTTTTGGGAAGTGTGAGCATGGAACTAAGCTCCTGCCTTAACTCCCAAGCAAATAAGGCAGAAAGTGCGCTGAACTTGCAACCTGTTCTTGATTCTATCTGTTCAATCCTTGCGGGAAAGTTGCTTTTTTCTCCCCAAATGAAGGATCTCTTCTGCTAACAGGGGAAGGCTCACACTGCACCCTTCCAATAAGTCGTGACCACCTCCAAATGCTCCCAATTCTAGTACAGTGGTACCCTGTATAAAGGAATTAATTTGTTCCAAATGAAATTATGTTAAGCAAATATTCCTTTACAGTATATAAATTCCCATAGGAATGCATTGAAAATGGAGTGATCCCATTTTTATGTTGTACAGATTCTCCCCATAGGTGATTCTCTTAAGCAAATTTCCCCTATCTCCGGAATTTTTTATGTTGTACAAATTTTATGTTATACAAGCTGTCTGTTATACAAGGGTCCACT
>JAHTLZ010000193.1:607621-630334 GCA_023846285.1 Phrynocephalus versicolor
TGGCCGGCATGGCTGCAAGGAAACACTGTTTCTACCTTCCTGATTTTTAAGGTGGTACCTATTTATCTACTTCCATTTACGTGCCTTCGAACTGCTAGGTGGGGAGGCGCTGGGGTTATCAGCAGGAGCTCACGCCACTGTGTGGCACCCAGGATTTGAACCACCAAGCTGATGACTTTGCAGCCAACAGTTTTCGGAGGCTTAGTCCGCTGAGCCACCACGCCAACCTGGCAGTTCGAAAGTTTGTCAATGCAAGAAGATAAATGGGTACCACCATAAAAACCAAGGGAGGTAGAGACAGTGTTTCCTTGCAGCCATACCGGCCATGTGGCCACGGACTTGCACAACACTGGCTCTTCGGCTTGAATACGGAGATGAGCGCTGCCCCAGTGCTCCAGCGCTGGAGGCATTCAAGTGAAGTTTGGACAACCATCTGGCAGATATCCATTGATTTGTATTCCTCCCTAAAGCTGGTGGGAATGGACTGGATGATCTCATGGAACCCTTCCAACTTCTGTGTTCTGTGGTTCTATGCCTTAAAATTGCTATTTTGCCACCTGTCTCGTTTGTTCTGTTTGTCTATTTGTGGGGGTAGTTTGGTGTTTTGTAGTGATTTCAAAATTTGTTTCTTTATATTCGTATGGGCAGTTTAGAAGTTTAAATAAAGAAGTAAATAAATAAATATTTTTTTTTGTTTTACAGCATCCCAGAGTAGCGATTTGCCAATATTTATTTATTTTTATTTAATGATTTAAAATATTTTTACCCCGCTTTTCTCCTTGAGAGGACCCAAAGTGGCTTCAAAGGTTGAAAGCTAAAACCAACAAGTACTGTATATACAAATACTCTACTAGGCAGAATTGAATGCAAAACAAAAGCAATATACTGTAGTACTAAAAACGCATTCAGCACAGTGTACGGATGTTCAGTCGTGGAAAGTGGACTTCTTTTCTTCAGAGCACGAATAAATAATACTCCCCGTCACTAAGAGACTGAAAAGCAAAGCAAAGCAAATATATACCGCCCCATACCACTTTAAGTAGTCTCTGGGCGGTTTACAGTTTTAATTACAGGCTACACATTGCTCCCCCACCCCCCAGCAAGCTGGGTCCTCATTTTACCGACCTCGGAAGGATGGAAGGCTGAGTGAACCATGAGCCGGCTAGCTGGGATTGAACCCCAGGTCGTGAGCACAGTTTTACCTGCAGTACAGGCATTTAACCACTGTGCCACGAGGCTCTAAAAGCTTCCTTTTCCGGACTCCGAATCCCAGCATCCTTCAGCCACCATAGCCCATCAATGGGTGTGGGTGGGTGCTTGTGCCCAGCCCCTCCCACAAGGCTGCTTGTCCTCCTTTGTCCCCTGCCATCTGCCCACCAAGCACCTTCTCTGAGGGCCTCCGCTTGCCCTCCCCGCAGGCAGCCTGACCCGGCGGTGACCGTGTGTGTGTGTGTGTGGGGGGGGGAGCTTCCTGAAACACATTGCCTTTTGTGATGCCAAAGGAGGGGGGGGGGCTTTTCTGAGAGGCAGAAATACAAACACCATGAGGTCACATCTTCCAGTGCGTATCTGGACTTAGGCATCTGGAAGCCCACGGATTCAATGGACGACTGGGAAAGAGGGGAAGGCGGTTGGAGAAACACCAAGGCAGTTGGATCACTTTTTCCAGCCAGCCCCCACCCCCAAACAACACACCACGTGTGGAACTAGATTTCTGGGGTGGGGGTGGGGGCAAGGACAGGCAATGTCATGCAGAGAGAGAGAGAAAGAGAGACTGCAAACATGTAGCTCCTGAACACTCAAAAAAGTCACCCAGGAATGAAACTGGGGCCTCTTTCTCTGTGCAAGCCAAGAGAGGCTTGTAAATAAATAAATAAACTCGTTAGGCGGCAATTCGTTCTAGGAACTGGAATCCAAAAGAAGTAACTTTTGGAAGCCGGTGATTTTATGGCGGTAGGCCCTGTAGATAAACCAGGGGAAATGGAACAGCAAAAAAACTAAAAATAAGGCCACCTGCTGGTTTTGACCAGAAGGAATGTCGTTGAACTACAGTAGTCTCTCGCATTTAAGCATGTCTTACCAAGTGCCAAGTTCTTCCTTGTTTGTTTGTCATCCTTCTCCATGCATTTTCCCGTTCCTTTTCCTACTCTGGACTCTGAAAAACAGAACCGGTTCCCCACCCCCTCCCCTTTAAAGCTGGAATAAAAATACCCCCAAATTGCCTAATTTCTCTTGTGCACATTTGGGCATTGTTTCTTCATCAACTGTGTCTTGGAATCGTAGCGATGCAACTCAACGCTACCCAGCCAGGCCATGGTCTACGCGGGCTACTCTGCCCTCAACGTTACCTTTTTAATTATGCAAGATGCCCCCTGGCACTCGTTGTTCTTAGCTTTGGGTATTGTTTTTAATGTCTCTGGGCAACAGTTGTATACTCATGGTCTCCAACTCCACATATATTCCTTCAACAACAAGTCATTTCCAAGGAGAAAGGTGGGGTAAAAAATAGTCAATCAATCAACCAATCAATATTTGCACTGGCATAGATGGATTCCGTGTTACATGATATCAGGCAAATTCCTACTCCAAGGACATAGGAATCTCTTTTGTGCCCCTCTGTCTTTCGAAATGGAAATGTTACAAGCACGGATCCTTCCTGGAAGGTCCCCCCCCCCCTCCCTGATGGCTTGGAACCAGATAGTTCCCCAGGGCTGCGGCCACATACCCGGTTCCCCTCATTTCCCCTACACCAGGCTGCGTAACGGGTGAGTCACTTTGAGCCCGGGAACTTCGCGGGACAGAAAACCCACCCGTTTCCAGCGCTGTATATCTGCACTGCTAAACCCGCCCTTTGGACACAGCAACATAATGGGTAAGATCCTGTTTTGGTCTTTCTAGAGCGAGAAGTCTTGCTAGTTGATACAGGCTTAAACTCCACTAATTCCATTGGATCTGGAATGCCATTTAACCCCATATTTTTAGGGCTTTAAAAGAAAAGCAATGAATAGCACATGGGCTGCCATTCACAGTCCACCTCCCCTGGCTGAGCTCAGGGGTCCATCCGTCCAAGGTTGGTGGGTTAACACAGCTCAAAGACTCATTACAATGGCTGCCCCCTCCCCCTCACCCGCTGGCTGCGTGCTTTCAAACCCATCCGTGGCTCTGCATGCCAAGACAACCCCAACCCCCTAAATCCCAGCACTGCCTGTAAAAATGCTGGCAGCTGGATGTCCCCCTCCCCCCATGCTCACGACACCCTCGTAGGGGTCCACACTAATTCTGAGCAGCTGGGCGAGGCACCAAAGCAGCTCTGTGCAGTAGAGGTCCTTTCATTCTCTGCTTTACAAAAAAGGCTGCAAGGAGATCAAACCTATCCATCCTGAAAGAAATCAACCCTGAATGTTCACTGGAAGGACAGATTTTGAAGCCGAGGCTCCAGTACTTTGTCGACCTCATGAGGAGAGAGGACGCCTTGGAAAAGTCCCTGATGCTGGGAAAAATCGAAGGCAAAGGGAAAAGAGGATGGCAGAGAATGAGATGGTTGGACGGTGTCATCGATGCAACCAATATGAATTTGACAAAACTCCGGGAGGCAGTGGAAGACAGGAGGGTCTGGCGAGCTCTGGACCATGGGGTCACAAAGAGTCAGACCCGAATGAATGACTGAACAACAACAACAAATCCCAGAAAGGAATGTGAACTTCTTTTTTCTGAAGACCACCAGCCAAAGAAGGACCTTTCTTCTACTACTCCTTCTTTGTAGGACTGTTGAGATATGTAGGAGGACAACCTCATGCAACAGTGCCGCGTTCTTCTGGGCTGGGCTGGGTGTTCTGGGGCAGGGAGGGATACCTCTTTGGGGCTGGTGGTGAAGTGGAAACATCCCAGGGAGAGAGACTGATCCTCTGCCTTTAGACCATGCTGGCATCCCACACAGTACTCTCCCATCAAGAGGAAGCTAGACAATCAGATTTGTGGACAAAGCCCATCAGCCTGCTAACAGCTGAGATGGGCACGAACCAGGAGGCTCATGGAAAATCACCAGTTCGTTGGCGCAGTTGGCTCAGGGCTCAAGGGGAGAACCCTACAGTCCCCAACCAGGAGTCAAGCAAGATCATATGGCAGGGACCTTTAAGCGGAGTGAGTCACCCATTAGTTCTGGACATTCATTCTTTCAGCTCCATCTGTTCTCCTGGACATATGCTTCATAACAGTTAAGTAGAGAGGAGCACGAAACAGCAACATAAGAAGAAGAGCCATGCTGGATTAGGCCAAAGGCCCATCTAGTCCAGCTTCCTGTATCTCACAGTGGCCCCACCAGATACGTTTGGGAGCGTATGAGATTAGATATCTGTCTCCTGATACCACTCCCCTGCATCTGGCCCTTGAAGTACCCTGGTTTCTCCATCATGGTTTGTAACCTGTGATGGACTTTTCCTCCAGGAATCTGTCCAATCCCCTTTTGAAGGCATCTAGGCCAGATGCCATCACCACATCCTGTGGCAGGGAGTTCCATAGACTTACAACGCGCTGGGTGAAAAAATATTTTCTTTTGTCAGTTCTTACTCTCCCAGCCCTCAATTTGAGTGGATGTCCCCTAGTTCTGGTATTTTGGGAGAGGGAGAAGAGCTTCCCTCTATCCACTTTACTCATACCCTGCATTATTTTGTATGTCTCAATCATATCCCCCCCTCAAGCGCCTTTTTTCCAGGCTAAAGAGGCCCAAATGTTTTAGCCTTTCTTCATAAGGGAGGTGCTCCAGCCCGGTAATCATTTTAGTCGCTCTCTTCTGCACCTTTTCCAGTTCCACTATGTCTTTCTTGAGATGCGGTGACCAGAATTGTACACAATACTCCAGGTGGGGCCTTACTATTGTTTTGTATAATGGCATTATAATGTTGGCTGTTTTATTTTCAATCCCCTTTTTGATAATCCCTAGCATGGAATTGGCCTTCTTCACTGCTGCCACACACTGGGGAGACACCTTCATGGAGCTGTCCACCAACACACCAAGATCTCTTTCCTGATCTGTCATGGATAACTCAGAGCCCATGAGTTGATAGATGAAGTTTGGATTTTTTTGCCCCAATATGCATTACTTTACATTTGGTTACATTAAAATGCATTTGCCATTTCTCAGCCCATTCCCCCAGTTTGGAGAGATCCTTCAGGAGCTCTTCACAATCTTCTCTGGTTTTCACCACACGGAAAAGTTTTGTGTCATCTGCAAACTTGGCCACCTCACTGTTTATCCCTGTCTCCAGGTCATTTATGAACAGATTGAAAAGCACCAGTCCCAGGACAGAGCCCTGGGGCACACCGCTTTTCACTTCTCTCCATTGTGAAAATTTCCCATTGACACCTACTCTTTGTTTCCGGGATCTCAACCAGTTCTCAATCCATAAGAGGACCTGCCCTCTTATCCCCTGACTGTGCAATTTTCTCAGCAGCCTTTGGTGAGGGACTGTGTCAAAAGCCTTTTGAAAATCCAGATAGACTATATCCACCGGTTCACCCAAATCCACGTGCCTGTTGACCTTTTCAAAAAATTCTAAAAGGTTTGTCAGACAAGATTTACCCTTACAGAAGCCATGCTGATTTTCTCTCAGCAAGGTTTGTTCTTTTATGTGTTTTAAGATTTTCTCTTGGATGAGGCTTTCCACCATCTTCCCTGGGACAGATGTAAGGCTAACCGGCCTGTAGTTTCCCGGGTCCCCCCTCCTTCCTTTTTTAAAAATTGGTGTGACATCTGCTATCCTCCAGTCCTCCGGCACTGTGGCCGTTTTAAGAGACAAGTTGCATATAACCATTAAGAGATCTGCAATTTCATTTCTCAGTTCCCTAATAACCCATGGTGCTTTGTCTTCATTTGTGGTTTGGAGAAATCTACAAGTCACGAATTTCAGATTTTTTTTTCTGAACGAACCACAAATCCGCTCATTCAGGATTTTTTTTTTAATTTTTAATTTTAGATAGTCCAGTGGCCAAGAGGCAGCTACATAAGCAGAGGCAGCCAGTGGGAAGCTGCAGGACTGCCTCTAAAACTTACATTTTATTTATGTATTTATGTATGTATGTATTTATTTATTAGCTGAAGTAGGTTTTGTTTTTGTTTGGTGTGGCTTGGTTTTGGGAAAGCCACTGGACTCTCTAATATATATATTAGAAGCAGCTAGCCTGGCTGCCTCTCAAGGTGGCAGCAAGAGAGAAGCTATCTTCAGACCCCTGTACGAAAACTGAGCGAATCGTTGGGGGTGTGCACAAGTTTAGGATGACTTAGGGGCAAACTGCCACTGGTTGCCCACAGACTGCTGCAACACAACACACACACGACCTGTGGATCCTTTGCCTCCCAGTCAGCATCACAGGGTTTAAAACCATGTCATCCAAGATATGAATGGAGGACGGAGGACATGGAAACCGATGAGCCCTGAGTGCCAAAGAAGACGGAGAGTGACAGCTGGACCCACCAATGCCAGTCGTTGGAAGCACCAATCATTGAGGTGCTAGGAAAGGTGGAGACTGAGGTCTCTGCCCACCGCAAATGTCCCTTGGCAGCTGCTCTGGCAGCCACTCTGTGCAGCTACAAGGTAGGCAAGAAAGATGGGGGTCATTCCTGAGATAGCATTCCCCCCCCCTTTCTGGAGCATTCTTCTTTTTCTTCTTTCTAAGTTCTTTCTTCTTTCTAAACTCTTTCTAAACTTCTTTCTAAATATGACCACACTATTAGGATTGTCAGGGCGTGGTGGCTCAGCGGACTAAGGCTCCGAAACTGTTAACTGCAAAGTCAACAGCTTGGTGGTTCGAATCCCGGGTGCCACGCAGCGGAGCGAGCTCCTGCTGATCACCCCAGCTCCTGCCAACCAAGCAGTTTGAAAGCATGCAAATGCAAGTAGATAAATAGGTACTGCCATAAAAAGCGGGAAGTTAAAATAGTGTTTCCTTGCAGCCATGCCGGCCACATGGCCACGGACTTGCACAATAATGGCTCTTTGGCTTGAATACGGAGATGAGCACCGCCCCTAGAGTCGGACACGACTAGCACGCATGTGCGGGCGGAACCTTTACCTTCATCTTGTTAGGATTGCGTGTTTGCGTTCGATCAAGGACAGATGATTGTTTGCAGATCCTGAGTGGATAAGTCCCACCGTGAGGCTGTTGCGTAACCTCCTTCCAAGCCACAACCATTTGCGTTTTCCCCTCCATGGGATTTTTGGGGGAAAGAGGATGGAGTCTGTTGCAGCCATCTCCTGAAGTGAGCAGGGAAGGTCAGCCTTGATCTCGGCAGTCGGCACCCTTCGTTTGGGTCCACAGCAGACGTGCAAGTTTCCACACACCCTTCATCTTACTGTTTTTTAAAACAAAAACATGAGAGAAGGAGAGAGGGAGCATGAAATCCGACCCCACTCCCCACCTGGCTTTCTGTGCAGCCAAGCAGAAGTGATAGAGAGTGTTCCTTTCTTGACAGTCTCAAGCTGCATGGATGTTCTGCTACTCAAGCATGCGGGCGCACACCATCCTTTCACACCACTGTGGCCTGTTTTCAGGAGGACAGGGCGCCTAGATCAAGCTTCCAGGCTTTCTGACCAGAGAAACCATCAAGATAAATCTCCCCCCTGATAATTAAGTCTATTGGTTTCCAACTCCAGGGACTGGGGCTCATCTCCGTTTGAGAGCCAAAGAGCTGGAGTTTGCCAGTAGACCAGGGGTGCCCAAACTTTTTGCAAGAAGTGGCAGATTTGGTGAGGTGAAAGTGTGTGTGTGGGGTAACCATTCAGCTGTATTTGGGCTCCAGGACGGACTTTGGACAAGCCTCTAGGACATGCAAGGAGGTGGGGAGGATGCTGCAGCAATGGAGTCGGGGGTGGGTAGGCTAGGCAGGTGGCTGGGGGGGGTGGCAGACGGAGGCAGGGAAGGAGGGCAAGCAAACCATAAAACTGTAAGCTGATGTCTTCACCCAGTATGGGGAGAGGCCAGCTGGTAGGGATGCATGACAGGCTGAGCTGGAAGGGAGAAGAGGCTGCGGGCCACTCAAAATTTGGAAACAGGCCACATTTGGCCCCTGGGCCTGACTTTGGACATGCCCATCGTAGACCTCTTTCCGTGGTCAAGTGGCCGGCATGACTAAACGTGCAAGCGCATGGTCTACCGTTACCATCCTACCGGAGTGACACCTATTTATCGACTGCTAGGCTGGCAGGAGCTGGGAGAAGCCCCAGGAGCTCACCTTGTTGCACGGATTCGAACTGCGTAGCTTTTGATTGACAAGCTGAACAGGCCAATTATTTATTTTTTGATGAAAGGGTCAAGGGGGAAGATGGCTAGGTGTTGATGCCTGTATCAACAGCATTCCTCATCGGCTCCAGAAGTTGCAGTTTTGAGCCAAGGGAGGGAGGTGGCAAGAATGCGCTCTTTCTGTGAGATGATTCATCATCAGGATCAGGAGGGAGGGAGTTGCTCCCTCTTTCTTTTTTGGGTGGTCCCAGAGCTTCAACTAGCAATTCTGGTACCTGCAAAAGTACCACCAAATAGTCCTCCAGGTCAAGCCGGTAATTGCATTGCGGGAACACATTGCCAGCATCCTCCACTTCTTCCTCAGGGGATCAGCAACGCTGTCAATACCTGAAGTCCAACCATCCCAGCTCGCTTTACTCCAAAGCAAAATAGCAGTTGACCGATTCCCAGGCCACCTTTTCGTGCTGCTGGTTAACTCCAGGAAAAAGAGCCATTGAGAATATTGTTTTCATTTCTTTTACAGTGTTTTTACACTAAAACAGCCATGCTCTGTTTAAGTCCTGGCTCTGTATCCCCAGGACCTTGTTTTCCAAATACCTACAAAAGAAGGAGGAGACTCTCAAGGCAAGAGCAGAGCTGGCTGCCTTGGGAGGGAAAAACAACACGCTTTTCCAGGTGAATGGGAGGCAGGGAAACGCACCAGAAAGAAATACACCCGGAAGGGACGAGAACCAGGAAGCCACTTTAATGGCCTTTATAAAGGTGCCACTTATTAATCTCTGAAATGCGACAAGCATAGCGAAGCCAAAACTTTGAACACAACCAAAACTTGGAATCACAACACCCAGAATCCCCCATCCAGCAGGGCCAACCATTCCAAAGAACAATGGAGTTGGCAGGGGCCCATGCGGCCACCGAGTCCAACCCCCTGCTCGATGTAGGAATACAAATCAAAGAGGGTTCAACAGAGTGCTGCCCAGTTCACTCTTGGATGCCTCCCGTGTTAGAGCACTCAGCCGGGCAGTAGAAAAGTCACAACGTGTGACCTTAATGTCCTGGAAGAGGAAGGTTGCCTTGTTTGCAAGAGAAAGAAGGAGTGGGGCAAGAGAGAAGGTGGGAGGGTAGGGTTGCTCTTTGTCCCAACCCTATGCCAGCTCCGCGCATTGCCATTTTCCTGTACCTTGCCTGGAGCTCTCACCCCTGAGCAGAGGATGCGTCTTCAGGAAGACTCTGCCTCCATCAATTTCCTACGTAAGCTACGAGTCCATATGTTTTGACATATAAAGCCCTAAACGGCTTAGGACCTAGATACCTGAAGGACCGTCTCCTTCCATATGAACCTACCCGGCAATTAAGATCTAGCCAGGGGGGCCTCCTGAAAGAGCCATCCCTCAAGGAGGTGAAAGGGATGGCTTGTGTAAGTATAGGGCCTTTTCAGCAGCTGCCCCCAGGCTATGGAATGCCCTCCCAAGCGAGACCCGCCTGGCGTCAACATTGATGACATTCCGCCGCCAGGTAAAAACATTCCTGTTCCAGAAGTTTTTAAAGTGATTATTGTGGGTCCTGATGGCGGTTTTAGTGTAATATTTTAATATATTGTATTTATTGTATTTAAATGTTTTACTGTTTTAATTTCATTGCAATTTTGATGTTTTAATTGTCTGAATTGTTTATTTTGATTGTGAGCCGTCCAGAGACCTTTGGGTAGTGGGCAGCATACAAGATATATAAATAAAATAAATAAATAAAATGTACTCGATTCTTTCTCACTTCCTCACTGAAAACCATTTGTTTCATTGGAGTGACCTGGGCTGCTATCCCACGACCACTGAGAACCACTTCAAACTGCTTGAGGATGCGGTTAATAAAATTGTGTCCCATTAATGGAAAAAATTAGTAAATATGTAAATATGGAAATAATCTTGTTTAAGATGAGAAGAGAATCATGAAACAACTAGGCTGATTTATTGGGAAAAACTCCTCCTGATATATGTAACACGGCAGGAGATAAGCAATACAGTGGACCCTCGTATAACAAACGGTTTGTATAACATAAAATCTGTACAACATAAAAAATTCTGGTGATACGGGAAATTTGCTTAACAGAATCACCTATGGGGTGAATCCATACAACATAAAAATGGTTGCAATTAGGGATTAATCCGTTTTCAATGCATTCCTATGGGAAATTAGTGCAAAGGAAAATTTGCTTAACAGAATTTCATTTGGAACGAATTAATTCCTTTATACAAGGTAGCACTGTATATCTGTTTTTACTTTATTAGTTTTAGAAATAAAAAATATTATTTAAAAAATTGTGTCCTCATGACCAGTGGACTCTAAAGGGGAAAAAATGCTTAAGCATTACCCAGTGAGTTTTGCAAGTACTTGGTCTTGAGGTGGTACAAAGCTTGTTGTCAGTTTTGATGTGGATTTTTAACCGGTACTTGAGTCCATGGGGACTCATAAAATCCACATCAACACCTTTTTGTTCCACTGTGTTGCGGTTCCCACACATGGGGACACAAAAGATGCGGTTCTTTAAACGGTGTCCATGGGGACAGAGGAACTGCATTTTCAACCACGTGACTGTTCCAGGGGGAAATCTGCATTTAACTTTGATCTGGATTTTCCGGCCCTGGGATAAGCACCCCTGTACATCTTTCCCACTGTGCCTTCCCCTCTGGGAGTGGGGGGGGCACATTCCCTCTTCCCTGCCTTGCCCGGAAGCCTAACCACCCTGCCTGCTTTCTGCAGCATATGTGTGAGATTTGGCCCAGATTTGCCCTGAAGCGCCCTGCTCAAAAAGCCAAGGGAATGGTTGGTTGCACTGTTCTTTTCTCAAACATAGGAGAGATGTGGTGGGGGAAGGAAGGGGTTAATCAAGGTGGCTGCTAAAGGTAGGCTTTGCTGGCAAGGCCTGGATCGGGGGGGGGGGCGGCGGCAGGTGGAGGAATGACTGTATTTAGGATGTTCTTCCCAAACGCTGTTTTTACTGGTTCCTGATGCGACACCACCGTCCAAGTTCCAAAGGAGCAAAAGAACCAGTGCTTTACTTTTTAATGGGTTGGAAAGGAGACGGGCGGAAGGAGGGAAGGAGGGACGTCTAACTAATCCATGTGGCTCAAGAATGCTGGAATGTCCCTTGCAGGCCACCGTAGGCCCAGCACCCTCCGGCACCCTTGGCTGAAACTTCATACCTTCGTTAGCACAGAACCCAAGTCTTACCTTCACCAGTAGAGATGGGCATGACGCAGCGAAATTTTTGTTTCCATTTTTGTTTTTTCAGTTTCGTTAGGTAACAAAACGAAAACAAAATTTTTTCAAAAACAAAATGAAAACAAAAAATTTTGCTGTGTTTTTCGTTTTTGTTGCAGCAAACACATTGAACTGAAAAGAATGCTAACGAAACAGAAATTTTTCGTTTTCGTTTTTCATTTTCGTTAGGTAACGAAACGAAAACGAAAAATTTGCGGAAAAACCCAACGAAAACGAAAACGAACTGAAACGGACCCCTAAACGACCAAACGAAAAACGAAAAACAATTTTTTTGAGTCGTGCCCATCTCTATTCACCAGAACCCATGCTTATAGTGATCGCTGGGTTTGATTTTGGAAGCCAAACAGGGTGAGGGATGGGAGGAGGGAGGGCCAAATGCCATGGTACCTCTTAAGGTGAATGCCTCGTAAGATTAAAAAAATAATAATCAGAAATAGGCATGCTTCACATGACAAAATTTTCCCTATGGGATGTTTCACAATCCGAAAAACCATTCCGTATATACCCAGGGGTGGGGGTGGGGGGAGAGAGAGAGACCAGTTATTTTTGTCTTTATTCTAGCCTCCAGAATGGATGAATCCATTTCCAATGCCATTCCTATGGGAAACCGTGTTTCGTAAGACAAAATTTTCGTTTAAAAAATTGACCCATAAAACGAACTACCGGTAAATTCATTTTAAGAGATACCATTGTCGTCTCAGGCATCTCTAGGTCATATTGAGAAAGATTGTCTGCATCCTTCCACTCGATGACCTTATCGGAGAATCACGTAGTTGGAAGGGGACCTACAAGGCCATCGATTCTAACTCCTGCTTGAGGCAAGGATCTAAACTATAGGAGATCTGCCAGGCGGTGGTCCAAATTTCTCCTGAACACCTCCAGGGTTGGAGCACTCACCACCACCCAAGGCCGTGGGTCCCAGGGCTGTGCTGCTCCTTTTTTGTTCCTTCATGGCTATCCTTCTGAGTATTCTTCCAATGTCATGGTGGTTGCAACCTCCTTTGGGAAAGGGAGATTGCAACCTTTGAATAGTCTTCCTGCTTTGAAGGCAGGGGTGTTGAAGGCCCCTTCCGACTCCATGATTCTACGATAAGATCACTGTGTGGAAGGGGGGCCACTCAATGATCTTATTCTCTGAGTCCATGAATCCATTGGAAAGAGTCTTCTGATTTCTTGGTGGCAATCTCCATTGGGAGTGATGCTGGAAGCAAAGTACACAAAATCTTTTTTTAACAGCTTCAGTTTTTTTATTGCCAGCACTCAAGTTGTGTAGTTCTTACTTATGATTTTGGCCTTAATGTTCAGCTGCAGTCCTGAATTGGTCCTTCTTTTGTTTTCATTGAAAACTACTTCCAGTCCTTTTTGCTTTCTGCCAGAATGACTGTGTCCTCTGCATATCTATGTGTATTATCACTTCCCTTGATCTAGACACAATGGTTCTGTTGATGCAACCAAGAATCACCTTGGCTTTCCTGGCCGCCGGATCACACTGCTGACTCATGCTCAATTTGTGGTTCCCCAAGACTCCCAGATCCCTTTCACAGGTACTATTTTCCAGCCAGGTGTCTCCCATCCTATATCTTTTTACCTAGATGCAGCACCCTACATTTCCCTCTGTTGAAATCCATTCCATTAGACTTGATGCTGAAAGGAAGAGTTGGGACAAATTCCACGGGTCATCCTGTCCAGCTCTCTTCCGGCAAGGTCATCCACAGTTGAAGCACCTCTGACAGATGGACCTCCAACCCCTGCCTCCAAGGAAGGCGAGGTCCACCCCCCTCTATGGCAGTCTATCCTTCTATTTTATTTATTTATTTATTTTTAAGTTTATATACCTCACCGATTTTCCCAAAGGAACTCTGGGAAGTGTACAAACGGGGCAACACAAACCATTAAGACCTGAGAAAAAACAAAAGAGACTGGCAAGAGGCATAACAAATATTAACAAAAACAACAAATCACGAAAGGGCACAAACCAAATGTTAGCGATTACCATAAGCTTCCTAGAACAGCAAAGTTTTCAGTCATTTCTGAAGGCTGTGAGGGATGGAGCCAGGTGCATCTTTCAGGGAAGTTTTTTTAATAATAATAATAATAATAATAATTTATTGTCATTGTTATTATTATTATTATTATTATTAAAAAAAACTTCCCTGAAGTTTGTTCCTTATGGACGGGCCTACCACCGAGAAGGCCCCGATTATGGGTCATAACCTTACGGGCCTCCTTGGGGATGGCCACCGGAAGCGAGAAGGCCGATGAGGATCTGGTGGGTCTGGCCAGCTCTGACCTTTTGGAAATACGCTCTGTCAGATATTCAGGTCCCAAACCATGGAGGGTTTTGTAAACCAAAACCAATACCTTGAGCCTTATTCTTACAACTGGGAAGACTTAAATCCCTGGTTCCCAGCCTTGGATCTCCAGATGTACTTGGACTAAAGCTCCCTTCACCACTAGCTGAATGCTGGTTGGACATGCTTCCAGGAATAGAATATGGTTCCCAAGTGGTCATGGGCATGGAAGCCACAGTCTAGGAGAGCCTGGCCTCACCATCTCTGTGTTGTCCAGTCTGTCCTGGCCTCAGGGTTATCAGGCTTGAGCTTCTGAAAGACAGAACTGGGGGTAATCAAACTTCTTCACCAACTTCTCAACTTCCAAGTCTGTGGCAAAGCCACCGGTGGCCTCTTGGGGTGTGCCACTAAGCACCATTTTCTTGGCTGTTTGCTGTTTGTTAAAAGAGAGACTTGGAACCCTGGGTGACTGATTGAGGGTGGGAAGCATTGAGCCAAGGTACAGAGAGAGAAGAGGTTGGAGAACCCTGGAAGAAGCAGCTTTGCCCACCTCAACACCACCCAAGTGTGAAGGCAAGAGCTATGTCTCCTGAATGTCTACAGAGAGTCAAGGGGTAGTGGAGCTGTTTGTTTTGCTCTGCTTTCCCAACAGTTTATATGGCTCTATTTATGTCATTAGGAAAACAAACTTCCAAGCACAGTTTTGGGAAGGAAGAACCAATGACCACGGAACACAAGACGGGTTGTTGCAGGCTTAGAATTCCCCCTTTCATCCCAGCCTTCGAAGACGGAAGAGGGCTCCTTTGACTTCATCATGGAACTGCTGATTTATAGATCGAAGACGTGCAACTCTGCTCATCTCTCGGCCACATGTTTTCCATTCAGAGATGGATGGAAGTGAGAAGAAAGCTCTCGGGGGGAAATATTCCTCTTGATATTTTACCAAAACAAATTCTGGGTGTGTCCAACCACACTTGGCCAATAAAAGTATTCTGATTCTGATTCTGATGAGACAGCTCAACGTGGGCCCAGGACGACAGTTTGTGATCAACACACACCATCCTTTGCAGTATATCAAAGGGAGGAGTTTTGATAAGATACTCACTTGTTAGAAAAATTAAATCTTAAGTTTGAACCTCTTCCACACTGATTTTTTAATTTTTTATATTTTAGAAACCTGCATGAACACTAATACGCCCCTCGGAATGCATTTCCCCAAAGAGGTGGTTCTGGAAAGAGTTTGCCTTAATCGAGTTTCGCAATCTATTATAGCGATTGTCTGCCTTTCTTCTGCATGAGCTTTATCCCTTTTGCACAATTCTGTATTTTATTCAGCTGGGTCAGCTACGTTGCAAAATTAAGAAAAGCCCGAGCAGCCAAGCGTGACCGTTTCAGCTAGCATATTTACTTTAAAATGACAAATGGTGTAAGTTCGTGCTAGGATGCAAAAGGAATGAACTTCTCCCCTATGGCTGTTATTTTGCCTTCTCTCTCTCTCTCTCTCTCTCTCTCTCTCTCTAAGGTTTCACAAAGGCCAGGTTTTGGATCTAGATCAGGCATGTCCAAATGTCTATAATGCCATTATACAAAACAATAGTAAGGCCCCACCTGGAGTATTGTGTACAATTCTGGTCACCGCATCTCAAGAAAGACATAGTGGAACTGGAAAAGGTGCAGAAGAGAGCGACTAAAATGATTAGTGGGCTGGGGCACCTCCCTTATGAAGAAAGGCTAAAACATTTGGGCCTCTTTAGTCTGGAAAAAAGGCGCTTGAGGGGGGATATGATTGAGACATACAAAATAATGCAGGGTATGAGTAAAGTGGATAGAGGGAAGCTCTTCTCCCTCTCCCAACATACCAGAACTAGGGGACATACACTCAAATTGAGGGCTGGGAGAGTAAAAACTGACAAAAGAAAATATTTTTTCACCCAGCGCGTTGTAAGTCTATGGAATTCCCTGCCACACAATGTGGTGATGGCATCTGACCTGGATGCCTTCAAAAGGGGATTAGACAGATTCCTGGAGGAAAAATCCATCACAGGTTACAAACCATGATGGAGATGTGTAATCTCCAGGCTTAAAACCGGGGTACTTCAAGGGCCAGATGCAGGGGAGTGGTATCAGGAGACAGAGATCTAGTCTCGTGCTCTCCCAGAGGCATATGGCGGGGTCACTGTGAGATACAGGAAGCTGGACTAGATGGGCCGTTGGCCTGATCCAGCATGGCTCTTCTTATGTTCTTATGTTCTTAAATGTCAGCCCTCCAGATGTTTTATTTAGACCACAACTCCCATAGTCCTTGGCCATTGGCAATTTAAGCTTAGAATTCTGGGAGTTGTGGTCCAAAACATCAGAAGGGCCGAAGTTGGGACATGCCAGATCTAGATTATCCCAGTCCCTGACACTCTTTCTGGTTGTTACAACCTGCAGAAGCACAGCAACTGATGCAAATCATCGAATCATAGAATTGTGAAGTTGGAAGGGGCCTACAAAGCCACCCGGCCGAATCCCCTGCTCCAGGCAGGAACACAAACCAAAGGCTATTGGCCAGGGGGTTGTCCAAAATTCTCTTAAATGCCCCCAGTCTTGGAGCACTCACCCCCCTCTGGAAGTCATGGGTTCCAATGTCCTACTGCTCTAACAGTTAGGAAGTTTTTCCTGATACTCAGCCAAAAGCTGGGTTCCCTTAACTTGAGCCCATTATTGCTCATCCCGCACCCTAGGATGATCAAGAACAGATCCTGCCCCCCCCTTCAAACGTGTGAAAAGTACTATTGTACCAACCCTCTGCCTTCTTTTCTCCAGGCTAAACATGCCCCATTCTCTCAGTCTTTCTTCAGAGAGCTTGGTTTCCAGCCCCCTGATCATCCCTGTCGCCCTCGTCTGAACCTCCTCCAGCTTCTCAGCATCTTTGGGCCTTTTTACACGACCCCTAAACTCCGCCGCAAATGGCTCCCAGCTCCGGAGCTTAAAATTGTTTACCCACCAGCTCCGGAGTTTACTGAAAATTAAGTGCGACCACGCCCACCTAAGCGCGTCCCAGCGCACTTTTCATGTGGATGTGCTGGGCTCTCCTCGCTTCTTTTTGTTGTTGTTTTTTGCCTCCTGCCCCTTTAAGAGAAGGAATCACAATGACGGGGCGGAAGTGCGGAGGGGTGGGGATGCACGAAGAGCGACAAACCCCTAAGATCTCTGGTCCGAATTTAAGTGGCCAGCGGATCTTAGGGGTCGTGTAAAAGCACCCTTACTTGAAGTGCAGTATCCACAGCTAGACAGAGTTCTCAAGGTGAGGCCTCACCACCAGCGCTGCACAGATGGGAACTAGTCCTGCATGGGATTTGGAGAGTATACTTCTATGAATGCAGCCTAAAACAGGATTTGCGTTTTTTGTGACCACATCACACTGTGGGCTCATGATCAGCTTATGATCCACCAGAATTCCAAGAACCTCCTCACACGTAGTATTGCTAAACCAGGTGTCCCCCATCTTGTAACTGTAAAGCAGGGGCATCACGCTTACTCCAAGGTGAGAGAGAACATTCCCAAGACACACCACTTGGCACACATTTTTGGTCTTCGCTCAGCATTATAATTTTCCTTCCTTTTTCAGTGTTGCCTGGATTCGACTCCTGCATGTGTAGGGAGGGAGGAAGGGGTTGAAATCTTTCCCTGTTCAAACGTGAGCCTTGGAATCAAGGGAGGACCAGCTACGCTCCTCCATTAACCGGAGGAATCATCCTTCAGTAACGAGGCAATCTCTTCCATGGAGGACAGCTGGAAGGGATGTCCAAGGACATGACGAAGTGTCAGAAGTCCAAATGGACTCGCCAAAAGTCGCAAAACACTTGGGCAACATATCTCTCTCTCTCTCACACACACACACCTAAACAAAAGAAATGTCCAAAAGTCGCAAATCACGTGGGTGACATATCACACACACACACCCTAAACAAAGGAAAATGTCCGTTGTAGGGCTGATCTAATTTCTTGGCAGCTTGGACTCCGCCAAAGTGAAAAGGGGGAACTCCAGCCATGTACGTGCCGTCGTAGACGTTCTGAGCGGACTCTTTCGTGGGCCCCTTCATTTGGCTGGGCCCAGTCCTGGAGATGGATTTAGGGTGGGGAGGCCAGAGCTGAGGTACAGGCAGAGAAGAAGTCAAAGAAGCCAGAAGCAGGATCTCCCGAGGTGAACTTGGGAGGAGCTTAATTAAATGCTGGGAAAGGCACCTGGCAAGACGGACCGTTTCTCTCCCAAGTTGGGATGGGGCTGGAGAAAGAGCTGCCCCCACTTTTATCTCAGGCCCCAAACGGAATGCATGGGTCTCCTGCACCCCAACCCCCACCCCCCTCTGGCCAAGCACGGGCCATGAGCCTCAAAGTGCCAAATGCAGAGAGGGGGTGTGAATGTGTATACGTGATCTAGGACACATTGTTTGAATGACTGGGTCTGTAAACACAACCTGTTAACTTCCAATGCAGCTTCAAAACATCTCTGCTCCGGGCCTCAACTAAGAAACTACCTGCCATTTATTTTGGTCTTGCCAAGGACTCTTCATCTAAGAACTGACTCCAGGTAACTCCATCTTTTGTCATGCTTGAACTTTTGGTACAGTTCTGAGGAAGACGGTGTTGTCCTTGAACTATTAGCAAAAAAATAAATAAATTGTTATTCCACTAGTAGCCTAAGGGTTTTGTATTTGTTTTTTGGGATGGCTACACGGCTCAACTTGTTTTGCTTCAATCCTGAAATCCAAAACACCAGTTAAATATCAAATATGAACCTGTTTTTGGGGTTCAACTACCCTGAGCTCCTGACCTGGAATAAGATTGTGATATAAGTCACTGGAGCCCCAGGGTGGATCCAGCGATAAACCAGTACAGTACTCTGGAAACCAGGGTTCGAATTCCCCACTCAGCCCTAGATCAGTGGTGGTGAACCTTCAGCCCTCCAGATGTTTTGGGCCACAACTCCCAGAATTTCAAGCCTGTATTGCCAATGGCAAAGGACTGTGGGAGTTGTGGTCCAAAACATCTGGAGTGCCAAAGGTTCGCCACCACTGCCCTAGATGCTTCCTCCAGGGGGGAGTAGAACTGGCAACACTTCTTTTTAAAACATTTCCCTTACCTTGAAAGCCCTCTTAGGGCCGCTAGATGTCAGGGACCAAGTTGGCAACACAGACCCTAGAGAGAAGAAAGTCAAAGAATAAATATAAAGTTTACAGGGACAAAATAGGACAATGCAAAAATAACGACCCGGGCAGGGGAAACCAACCAACTGGCAGCATACCAAGAAAACAGACCCAGCCATTCATCATCCGGTGGGGGCACGGAACCCCCTGGCTGGCTGGGGCGCCCGTTTCGTGGAAGGAGCATCCCTACAATATAGCCTCTCCATAAAGTCTCCTCGAAGACGGGGCAAAAGGGAGGTTTTCAGAAAAGAGGGCAACAGGCGACAGGGCGAGCCGCAGCAAAGGAAACGAGAGAGAAAAGAGGAGGAGAACCCCGCGGGGTGGTGGTGATCGAATCCCAGGGTCGGCCCCTTTCCTTGCTCCTCGGGAGCTCTTTTTTTGGGGGGGGGTAGGCTACTCTTGCACCGGGAGGCGCCCTTGCCAGAAAAGCGAGGAGGGTACGATCCCGGCGCGCGCCTGCTGCTTCCCCCCAAGTCCTCCAAACCGGCGGCTCCCATTGCGCGCAAGCCAAGGTCCCTCCCTCTCCCCCATCCCCAAAACCGCCACCGAGCACCCCCCCCCGCGCGCATCTCCTCCTCCTCCTCTGGGGGCGCGCGGGACCGAGGCGGGGGCGCGCAGGGAAGAATGCTGCCCGGGGGCTCGCCTCCCTCTCTCCCGGCGGCCGGAGCCGAGCCGCTGCCCTGCGGCCGCCGCTAGCCCTTTCGGGGGGTGGGGGTGTTCCGGCCGGGCGGCCTCCCTCCCTCCCTCCCTCCGACGGCGCCTCGCAACCCCCTCCTCCCTCTCCGGCGGCGGCGGCGGCGGCGACGAACGGGCGAATCCCGCCGGCCAACAGACGGGCGGGCGGGCAGGCAGGCAATGGCGAGGACTAGCGCCCGGGAGCGCGCGGCCCTTTAAGGGCGGCCGGCTCCGGATCAGGCGGGGCCACCTCTGCCGCCGCGGGGGCGCGCTCGGGGAGAACCGACGGAGCGGCCGCCCCGCCTCCCGCGTCGTCTCCGGGACTCCCCACGCGGGCGCTGCAGACAAGAGCTGCGCCCCCCGGCATCCGGACCGTCTCCTGCTCCCACGGTGGTTGCCCCCCCCTTTTCGGGGTGCGTGTGTGTTTGTGGGGGTGTCGCTGAAAGCCCGAGGAGAAGGGAGAAGGGTCCTGCCTGCTCCCCGTCGATCCAGATCCGTTCCCGTGCCTGCGAGCCGTCGAGCCTCCGTCTCCGCCGCCCGGCGCCTGGTCCCTGGCGCTGTCCGGGCATCCTCGACGGCTAAGCCGGGCGGGCATGGTGGCCCCGGGGCTGCTCCTCCAGCCGCTCCTGCTGCTGCTGCTGCTGCCGCTGCCGCTGCCGGTGAAGGCGTCGGGGGCCGGGGAGGAGGAGGAGGTGCCCCCGGCGCCGTCGGTGTGCCCTCCGCCGTCGTCGGTGGGCTCTCCTCGGGAGCCGGAGCTGCCCTTCGACGCGCTCTACGCGGCCGGCGTGGAGGCGCACTCGCGGGGGGACTTTGCCGGCGCCGTCGGGTGCTTGGAGCGCGCCCTGAGCGCCGAGCGCCGCTTGCGGGAGACGCGCCTGGGCTGCGGGCTGCGCTGCCGTCGGGAAGCCCCCCTGGCGCCCGGCGAGGAGGAGCAGGAGCAGGAGGAGGAGGACGACGAGGCCGGCGCCCCCCTTCAGCCCCTCCGCGACCTGGCCTTCGGGGCGGCGCTGCTCCGCCGGGCGCGCTGCCTGCGCTCCTGCCGCCGAGGCGCCGGCCTGGGCGAGGAATCGCGGCACGTCGCCAGCGAGGAGGTGCGCGCCGACTTCCAGCGCCGGGTGCCCTACAGTTACCTGCAGCGAGCCTACACCCAGGTAAGGAGGCTCCCCCCCCCCCCGCTCCGCGCGCGCTCCCTGGCCTCCCTAGGCTTCGGTCCGTGGGCATCAGGCATGCCTTGGTTTTGGGGGGAGGCCTTGAGGACGCCTCCTCGGGCCCCGCAAAGCGGAGGAGGGGAACAGACCAGAGGGGACGCTCAGGGGAGAGGGGCAAAAGGGCGCTGAGAAACCAGCAGGTGCTGCAGCCCGGATTCTGTCGCCTGTGGTTCAAAGGAAGGGCCGGACATTTTCCTCTGTTGCTGGAGCAAGGGCAGGTGGAATCTGGGGAGAGAAATAGTACAGAAAGTGTCTGTGAAGATTCTCAGTCATCCAGGTGAGTTTATCTGGAAGTTAAGTCATGGCAACTGGACTCAACCTCCGGAAGTAGGAAAGAGGTGTGCCTGGCAATTTGCATCCTTGCCCTTAATCCACTGGGCCCCCTTCTTCCTCCCCTTCCTTGTCCTTATTCTCACAGGCAGCTCCATGAGGCAGGCCAGGCCGAGAGGAAAAAGGGGTATCCCAGCTCAGTGGAGGATAGAATTTATCAACCATCCTGAGGCCCAGTTTACCCCTCTAGGTACTCTCTCCTGTCCTCTCTCTCCCCAGTTGAGGATGTGATCACAAGGGCCTGGCTGTCCCATTTTGGACCACTTGTGGTACAGCCTGGAATGAGCTCTTTCCCAGGAATTACACAACACACAGGGAATACTGTAGCACTCCAGCTTTCTGACCCTCAAGCTGGACCTTTCTGGAGGACTGTGCTGGAGCCACTCTGCCGTGGAGGAAAGAATATTTGCTCCCTGCAAGGCAACCCTTTCGGTTGCGATCAGACTCACACCTTGCTCACTGTCTGATCAGGCCTAATGTTGAATTTACAGCAATTGGTCTTGGCTGCTACAATTTCATGGCTTAACAGTCTAACCAGTGTTTGCTTGGTTTTGAACCTGCCATGGCTGCTAGCTACTTTGAGCAGTGTGACTTGAAAGAAAGAAAGAAAGAAAGAAAGAAAGAAAGAAAGAAAGAAAGAAAGAAAGAAAGAAAGAAAGAAAGAAAGAAAGAAATCATTTTGACCTGTGAAAGCTCACCCATCTCCCCCTCCACTCCATCCCTGGGACATCCAGGTGAGCTTGGACTCACCTGCTCAGAGAAGGTCCCTAGCCTTCCTTCTCATCCTGCTCTTCTCTCTCTGGCCTCCCCTAAGGGTTGTCTGCTGCCATCCTTCTGAGGAAGGGCCCTCCCTAGATCAAGCCCGCTGTTGCATGCTAGCTAGGATAGTCTCCAGTTCTCCAGGGTAGATTGCAGTGAAGGTACCGATGATCAGAGAGCTGCACTTTGCAGCATGAGAGTTGGGTTTTCAAAGGAAGTGTGCATGAGTGGCTTGACCGCCCCCTACTCCCCACAACCCATTGCTTTGGTTCCTCTTAGAAGCAAGATATGCCCCCCCCCAAACACATGGTCTCCTCCTTCCCTATTGCAAGAATTCCTAAGGAAGACTGCTGGCTAGTTCGGGGTTTGGCAACTGGTGGTGGAGCCAAAGAGGTTGGGAGATCAAGTCCCCCACTGGGCCTACTGGAGAGAGGGGGCTGGACTTGTTGATCTAAAGCAGTGATGGCAAACCTTTTAGTGATCAAACTGCGATTCAAAACCCACTCATTTTCCACAAAGTGCCAATACAGCCATTTAACCAGAATCCAGGTAGCTGTGAAGGGGCGATTGTGGGTGCCCACGGAAAGGGCTCTTGAGGGCCACCTTCGGCAACTGTGCCATAGGTTCGCCAACACTGATCTAAAGGATCCCTTCCATCCCTACAGTTTTAAGATGATGATGATGATGATGATGATGATGATGATGATGATGATGATGATGATGATGATGATGATGATGATGATG
>JAHTLZ010000193.1:633453-652855 GCA_023846285.1 Phrynocephalus versicolor
AATAAATAAATAAATAATAAATAAATAAGAGCTTCTTACATGCCATGGCACAAGTGTCCTGTTTTAAGTGGAGTGGGCTATGCATGTTAAGGACATCCCTCTGGGCTCTGTCTCTTGAGAAGGTTCTGCATTCAAGCCCACACTAGATGCTGCCGTATAGAATTAAATAGCCAAGATGAGATCAGGAGGAAGGAAACGGAGAGGAAGAGAGAGGGAGGAGCAGGTCGTTAATGGGCAGCACATGCTCTGACCGAATTCTGCAATTCGTAGTTCGGTGAGCGACTTAAGAATTCTCTGCTGTAGTTCAGGATGGGTAGACCAGGTATGTGTGTAGGGGGGAATTCTGGATTCCTTGCCAGACTGTACATCCCAGGATAGTAGAACTTAAATTATGCAGGGGGGTGATCCAGTGAAGAGGGGGAAACTCTTTTCCCTTTCACACAATACCAGAACCATGGAGTCATCCACGCAAACGGAGGGTTGAGAGAATGAGAACAGACAAAAGAAAATATTTCTTGGCGCAGCATGTTGTTAGTCTGTGGAACTCCTTGCTACAGGACGCAGTGATGGCATCTGGCCTAGATGCCTTGAAAAGGGGATTGGACCGATTTCTGGAAATAAAAGTCTATTGCAGGGGACAGGCCATGATGGGGAGACGTGTTACCTCTAGTGCCAGAGGCAGGGGAGTGGCACCAGGAGACAGGGATCTCGTTGTCTCATGGGCTTCCAGAGGCATCTGGTGGGGCCACCATAAAATACAAGAAGCTGGAATAGAAGGGCCCTGGGCCTGACCAGTAGGGCTCTTCTTATGTCAGGCATGTCCAAACTTCGGCCCTCCAGATGTTTTGGGCCACAACTCCCACAGTCCTTTGCCATTGGAAATACAGGCTTGGCATTCTGGGAGTTGTGGTCCGAAACATCAGGAGGGCCGAAGTTTGGTCATGCCTGTCTTATGTTCTGATGTTCTTAACTTTGCAAGGCATGGAGAGTTGGCGCCGTCCTGGAAAGACACATCTCCCTGGATAATGGCTTAGAATTTGATGTGATCCACACGTGAATGAAGACTGACTCCCTTTGTGCCTCCGGTCCCGCAGTGAAGGTACAGCAGTTCTTCGAGATGCAAGAGATCTATCATGTGAAATGGATGCAGTGGCAGCCCCCTCTCTTTCTGCGAGACGGCGAAGGTGCCATCTTGCGAACAACAGTGTCCCCTGGACTTTGGGAGAAATGGGCTGGTTTTACAGTTGGGGTGATATGGCAAAGTCCTGGCAGTAGGCAGAAAATTCCTGTTTCTGACCTTGCCACGGCTGTGGGATTTCTGGGGAGCTGGAAGCAAGCCGTTGACTGCCTTCCTTTGATCTGTGATGCCGAAGAGAAGGGCTGTCTCTTTGACGGGGGAGGTGTAACGGGTGTGGGGGTGATTGTAAGGCATGGCAAGTGACTCAGACTCTAAGAATATGCATTTTGGGGCTACAAAATGACTTTGGTGGCCCACAGCTTTTGGCTGCCACATCAAATACCTTTTATGGGGAGGCTGGTTAAATTAATGCATGCCCTGTGGGAGCATCTGGCCTTCATTGAGGGTCAGAGTGGCCATTAGTCAGGGCTAGGTCGAATATTCCTCCCTAGCCAGTTGTGTGGCTTCTGTGGCTCTTTCCTAGGGAGAGGATGGAAAACCCATGAGAGAACGGGAGGCAAAGTTGGATCTTCAGGTGGGGGTGGGATTTTGAAGTGGCAAGAGGGGTAAAGGGTGTTTTTTGACAACTACCCACCCAACCAGGCTCACTGGCTCACTGGTCCACACCAACTGTCCTCAGTGACGGGCCAGCTGTGATAGACTGCTATTGATCAGGGAGCTTTCCCTACAATGCAAATGCTTCATACGTTGGTTTGTCATAAGATTATTGAAGCTTTGTCTTAGGATTATTGCGTGTGTTGTTGTTGTTGGTGGTGGTGGGTGTCAAGCGCCGCTGAAGCGACCCAGTCCTCCCACCCTGGAAGGTTCACAAAACCCACCAGGGGAGCTTTGCACTGGGGGGGATCATCTCATTTCCTTTATTAACACAGGCGACACATCTCCTGTTTTAGCAGAAGATCCCTGTGCAAAGAAAAGGATTAAGCATTTATTATTTTCCAGTAGCAGACTTGCAGCTCAACCCACATGGCATCCCTCAACCCGGTGGGTTTAACTTCTCCAAAGCTGAAACGGAAATGAGATTAGGGCCCGGCATCCTGCCTTGTGTCCCAATATAGTCAGCGCTGCGGGGCTGAGTTCAGCAAGATTGTTTTCTTTGTCCTGTGTGTGTGTGGGGGGGGGGGAGTGGGGAGAGGCCGGGTTTTCTAAGCCATCAGGCGCATAAAGGATGTCGTAGTGTTCCTCCTGGTGACCTTTTCTCTGCTTGCTTGCTTGCTTGCTTGCATGCATGCAGCAGTGCTGGAATCATTGCAAAAAAAAAAATAAATAAATAAAAATAAAACCCACCCACTTCTTAGGATGCAGCAGCCATTGAGAATTAATAAACCAGAGTAATTTTTTTGTTTAATTTGGGTCAGCAGGGGCAGTTCTACTGCTTTTCCTCTGCTCTTAAAACTAAAGTTTCTTTGGCTGCAAGCCCTCTGTGCATTTGCCTGGGAGATTCCCTGATCTCGCCTGGTTTCGGAAGCTAAGCAGGGTCAGCCCTGGTTAGGACTTGGATGGGAGACCACCAGGGAATATCAGGTGCTGGAGGCACCTGGAGTAAGAACTGGCAAGCCACTCCAGTATTCCTGCCAAGAAAAAACTCCATGGACATAGAGGGTCACAAAGAGTCAGTCACAACTGTAACAACAACACACACAAGTCTCACTGAAGCAGGCAGGGACAGATTGTGCATAAGAGCCCCGGGTTGACAAAGGAAGGGAAAATTCATTTCTGGACTCCAAGTCCCAGAATCCAAAGAGGTGCTTGGTGGCTTTTTTTATTTTTTTGGAAGAATGGTCAACAGGAGGACAGATGAGGCCAAGGCTGCACAGGAACTCTTTGGGCGCCCCATTCAAAAGAGGAACTGGTATGTAATAAGGTGCAATCTAGAAGAGCTGGCTTGTCCTGTTTGCAAGGAATGAACATTGACAGATTAGAGTCCTGGGCCAAAGCTAATGGAATGAGTTTCAACAGAGGGAAATGTAGGGTGCTGTATCTAGGTAAAAAGAATGAATTGTACAGATATAGGATAGGAGATACCTGTCTGGAAAATATTACCTGTGAAAGGGATCTGGGAGTCTTGGTGGACCACAAATTGAACATGAGCCAGCAGTGTGATGCGGCAGCCAGGAAAGCCAACACAATTCCTGGTTGCATCAACAGAACCATAGTGTCTAGATCAAGGGAAGTGCTAGTACCACTCTATTCTGCTCTGTTCAGGGCCCACCTGGAGTCCTGTGTCCAGTTCTGTACTCCTCAGTTTGAAAATGAAGTTGACAACCTTGAACGGGTCCAGAGGAGGGCATTGAATGGATGGTTGAAGGTCTGGAAGAAATGTCTTACCAGGAGCAGCTTAGGGAGCTGGGAATGTTTAGCCTTGCAAAAAGAGGGGATATGATAGCTATACAGTATTAATATCTGAAAGGATGTCATATCAAAGAGGGGTCTGGTTTGTTTTCCATGGGTTCAGAGACTAGGACTCGGAGCAATGGTCTCAAACTTCAGGAAAAGAGATTCCATTTGAACATGAGGAAGAACTTCATGACAGTTAGAGCTGTCCGGCATGAGTGGAATAATATGCTGCCCCAAAGGAGGGTGGTGGAATCTCCTTCATTGGAGGTTTTTAAGCAGAGGCTGGATGGCCATCTGTCGGAAACACTCCGATCCCACATGGCAGGGGGTTGGACTGGATGGCCCTTGAGGTCTCTTCCAACTCTAGGATTCTATGAGTCTATGATTCTATGAACATGGTGTGAAAAGCGTGCTTCATGCTAGCAGTCTTTGGGGTGTCAGAACGGCTGGTTGAGGCATCTGGTGGTAGAGCCAAAGGTTGGGGGGTGATCCCCCCTCTGAGCCTCCTTGACGAGGGCTGGATTCAGTGATCCCACCCAGCTCTGCTCTTCTGAGATCATCACCATTACCCCCAACGATTGGCAGCTTTAAATGGGAAGCTTGGCTTCTTTCTCCGAGCAGTCCTTACCAAGGTTCTGAATTAACTTGGCAGCAGACTTCTCGTGGTGGTGCCCGTGTCTACAAGGGCCAGACCACACACCAAGTGGTGGGATTAACTGGGCTTCTCCTTCGATGGATGGTGTTGGGAAAAGGCTTTCCATGACTGGGTGGAGCCTGACGGTGGCCACCTCAGCAGCCCAGCTGCAGGGTATGCCTTTCCTCTGGGCCTTTGGTAATTGAAGAGTTGCCCACTGTGTAGCAGAGAACACACCCTTGCAGGAGGAGTAAGGTTCCCCTTGCTTCCTCCCCTCCCTCTCTCACCCAGTTCTGCTGCCCTGTCCCCCGTCTTTGAACTCCCAGTTCTGTGGTAGGGTTATGGAGTGTGGTATGGTACTCTTGGCCCTGCCGCGATGGCATGGTAGCGTTTTGAGTGCTAGGAAGGTAAGTCTGCAGTCCTCTCATCCTTGCTCATGGGGCGGAGGTGCCACCAAGTTGTTACCCTCCCCTTGCGAGAGGGCAAAGGTTCTTGTGGTGCTTTTGGCCAGAGAGTAGAGAGAGAGAGAACAAGGATGATGGTCTAAACCAGGCAGCTTTTAGGAAGTAATGCAAACCCACCAAAAGCTGGTGTTTGGAAGTTTGTTTGAGGGACTTTTAAAGATTACAAGCACTGGATGGGGTGTTTGTGTCTCTTTGAACAACCTCCATGATCACTGGGGCTGGTCACAGGGACCACCTCTCTGCCCTGTTACAACAACTCCACCACCTGCTGGTCCATTTCTGGTCACAGTTCAAAGGGCTTTGGGCATACCAAGCGCTAAATAGGTTGGTGCCAAGCTGTCTCGGGGACAGCACCTCCCTTTCTGATTTTTCTTGAGAGTTAAGATCCTCAGGAGGGGCCTTTCTCTTCGTCTCGTCACCTTCACAGGTGCCTCTGGTGGGGACACAGGAGAGGGCCTTCTCTGTGACTGCTCCCAGTCTCTGGAACTCCCTCCCACTGGAGACCTGGCTGGACCCCATCTTTGCTGTCCTTTTGCAAGTAGGCGAAAAACTTTTCTCTTCAGGCAAGCTTTCCCTCAAGTGATTGGCTGCCGGAGAGGAATTTTTAAATGGAAAATTTTGCCTTGTCACTTTGAATTTAGTTTAGGTATTGGTTTTGCTTACTGTTTTTAGTGGGGTGTTTGATTCTTTTAAAAACATCTCTGTATTTGCTGTTTTTAGCTTTCCAGCGTTGTCTGTTAATGATGTAAAGCGCCTTGGGTCCCTTTTAAGCAGAAAGGTGGAGTTAAAAAAACATTTAAATCAATAAAGTGAATAAGTGTCCTCTCTTTTGCATGGAGATGGTTTGGGAAGACTACAGAGATTGGTTGGTTGATTGATTGTACTTTTATACCACCCATCTGGCAACAATGCCACTGTGGGCGGATCACAACAGATCCATTGAGGATTTTAAAAATGTTTCTCCTTGTTCTCACCTGGAATTGAGGCGTTATCTTGGATCTGGAAACACCTTGAGGAGCTGTTGTCTGGTTGAGTCAGGACGACTCCGTAAAACAGACGAGAAGGAAGAGATGTGTCCTCCTAGGGCAGTGGTTCTTAACCTGTGGGTTCCATAGATGTTCCTGGACTGCAACTCCCAGAAACCCCTTCCAGCACAGCGAGCGGTGAAGGCTTCTGGGAGTTGCAGTCCAGGAAATCTGGGGACCCACAGGTGGAGAACCACTGTGACCTAGGAGATTCCTGCTGGAGTGACAATCACGACCTGTATCCTTGTGTGCCTTAAAGAAGGTGTGCAGTGCAGCAGGAGAAAGGGAGGGAGGGGGCAACCTGGCCAAATCCTTGCTTGGGGGGGGGGGAGAAACGGGATGGCGTGGGCACCTTCATAGTGGGTTGTTCTGCCCCCTGGGCTGCTTAGCAAACTGTGGATTCCTTGTGCAGCTTTGAGTGAGTCAGCAAAATCCACTGCCAAAAATAACAAGAAGCTTTCCTGGGAAAGTGTAAAGGGCTATCAATTAGAGAAGAATATTCATTCCTTTGCTTTCATCCAGCTCTAGCCCACCTACCCCCATCCCACGCCACTTGCATTCTGAGCTCTGCCAGGACACAGCCATTAATCCGTTTAACATGTTGCTGCCCGGAGAAAGAGGAGTGCCACGTTTCTGCTTTAAACAATTTTCTCCTTTCACTGTTTTTGGGTTGGGATCAGATGCAACCTGACAGTATGGATTCAGGCGCTGTGCTCTGAAGGAATTTAGTGCCGGAGGGGCAGGGAGCAGAGTTGTAACAACAGGAAGCATGCATTTCTCTTAGCAGGTAAAAAGTATGGCACCTCCTTCCACCAGGTCCAAAACTTCGAGTTGTGGACAAACCGATTTCTGGAGCTAGTAAATGTGATCATATCTCCCCAAAGGTGCTGAAGGCCAGTGCTCTTATCCGATTGGTCATGCAAGGTCTCTGAAGCTGATGAGGACCCCCTATTGTTGCATTCGGAGCAGAGATGGGCAGTTCGTGCGGTTCGTCTTTTGGACAAAAAGCGGTTGGGTGCTTCGCAGCCCCACCTCCTCTGCTGGCTGCCCAGCCAGAGACAGTTTGCCCGCCCCACCTTCTCCAGGCGAGTGGATGCTGCCAGAGGAGGCAGGGCCTGGAAAGGCCAAGCACGAGTTCACCCAAAGGACGAATCGACACGAACCACCGAACGGGTGGTTTGTGCCCATCTGGGTCTTTGTATCCCATGTGCCTGGCAGGTGCAGGGAAGGGAGTAGCAACAATGTCACAGCAATGGCAACATTCAGGCCCACACTGAAAGCCTCCATCTTCAGGTGCCCAAAGAGCGTCCCCCTCAAAGTAAGGGCCTATGCACATGCCCCGAAACATCGCATATAAAAGAAGTTTTGAGCCGTATAGCCATAGACACAAAAGCAATGTAGGCTGCTAGGAAAATTTAAAAAGTGGCTGGCTTTAAAAAGTTGCTGAGCTTTCGGGAGCAAGCGTCCTTTTTCAGAGCACGTGTGCCAAGGGATTTATTTTGCCAGGAGAGAGTTCTTAAAAGTTCACCTGGTATCCATCTTGCCAAGTCAACTTTTAAGAACTCTCTCCTGGCAAAATACATCCCTTGCCACACCTGGATTTTTAAACCTGCTTTGAAAAAGGGAGCTTGCCCCTGAAAGCTCAGCAACTTAAAAAAAAAAATTCTAGCAACCCCAAACATCAGGGGCATTTCCTGATGGGAGACCACCTATTTGGATGTTATGTCCTAAGTGTTTTTCCTTGGTTTCCTGGATGATATTATATTGGATATTAAACGTTGTACGAGATCCATGTTCTGCTGATAGAGGAACTTGGCAAAGCCATGGCATCTTATACGCTTAACATGTGTAAAAGGTTTTGATTCTATGATTCTGTGAGGGTGTGCAGATCCGTGCTTTTGGACCACAACTCTGCCGGGGGATTCTTGGAGTTGTAGTCCAAAACACAAATCCACCTGCCTCTATTACCCGCATAAAGAAAAATACTGAGCACCCAGAAGCGGGAGTAAACGAGGCGAGAGCTTAATTGTTAAAGCAACTATTTTGCTTTTTCAAAACAAACTCAGCCCTGTTGTTTTGTGAGGAAGGGGGTTGTTTGCTTCTTTAGCACTGCTGGTCTAAGTCAGAGACCCTTATTTTATTTATTTATATATTTTTACAACTTATATGCTGCCCACTACCCAAAGGTCTCTGGGCGATTTACAATCAAAAGAATTAAAACAGTTAAAACATAAAATATCAACAAGTAATTAAAACAACAACAACAACAACAACAACAATAATAAAAATTACACTAAAATTGCCATCAGAGGACCCACAATCTATATTGTGTCAGTTAAAAAAACCTCTGGAACAGGAAGGTTTTTACCTGGTGCTGAAACGTCATTAATGTCATTAATTGATACTGATTTATAAGGGTACGACGTAGTCCATGTTTTCATCAATTCTTTCTCTGATATATTGATACTTAAGTTTTTCCCCCATGCTGTTTTGGATCTCATACCCCTAGTGAATGCTTCCTCAACCAATTTTTTATATATTACTGAAATTATTCCTTTGCTTTTAATTCAATCCTTTTCTATGCTATATTCTAGTTCCGTGAGTGTTCTCATAGGTCCATATCTTTGGAATTTTTTTTTTTTGCCAAATTCCTTACCTGTATTAATTGTCCCTGCCCTTCCAAATCACAAGCTAGGCTTGAAATGCTGAATAAAATCAAGGAACAGAATAAGAACGCGCACCATTCCCGGGCATTAGCTTTTTGCCGTAATTACACACAGACAGTAGAGGCTAAACGAAGTCTTTCAGCCTGGATTGAGTCCTTCTGTTTCTTTCCCTTCGCAGAAGACTCCCTTGCTCTTCTCAGGCTTGGGTACACATCCCACACTGGGAGGTTAACATTAATAGAGGGCAGAAATAAACCTTGAGGTTAATAAGACTCAGCTTAGCTGGGTGACTCAGTGGGCATGCTGGCCAGCCGAACGGAGCATCCCAGACATTTAGAAAGGATGAATCAGCCAGCTGTTCTCCTGTCTGGCAGGGGCTGACCACGAGACTCTCAGGCGGTACCATGGGCAGAAACAAAGATGGGCCCTTGGTTTCTGGGAGCACCTGAGTTTTTACCAAGGGGACAATTGTCCGTTAAATATTGAGAAAAAAAAAACACCCACCTTCCACCTGTCTGTCGACACACTCTGATGCCAAATCTTCTGGAAACGGGTGAATTAGCCACCATTTTTACCCCAGGTTATGGCTGAACTTGTGAGAACTGTGCAGCGGCCCAGGTGTGATAGAAAGAGCAGCAGAAATACTGCTACCCTGTGGATTCTTTGCATCAACATAACAGCTGCTCGGGAGGTGCCAGAGTTTGCAACAGCTTGTCCATTGTAACTTGAATGCCACAGCTTCAGGGCAGCCTGTGATGCTCCTAAGAAATGGACCCAGCCAAATCCGTTGGCCAGGAACTTCTGGGATCCCGAAGTCAATTGCACTAAGAACAAGACTCCCGTGGCAGCCGGAGGTAATGAGCCTCCTGACCCACAAAAGCTAGCAGGTTTTCTGATTTCTTGAGTGCCGGGTTAAGGTATGACCTACTACTGCATTGCCCCCCCTCTCTTAGTTGCACAGAACTTTCTGGCTCACCCTGCCGCTTTTGAAGGAGGACGAGAAGATATTAGATGTCGCCCTGAGTCCCTGGGCAAGAGCCAAGCGAATTTTTAAAAATTGTTTGGATTTTCAAAATCCTTGGGGGTTTTCTTCCCTTGTTGTGCTTTGATTTCTCAAGGGGTGGTGGCAGTGGGTCGGCGAGAAGTTTTGCATCGTTCCCCCCCCCCATCGTCTGCTTGAACTCATCTCTCCCTCTTCTCTCCATGGTGGGGAAGTCGTTAGCGAGCTCCATCGCTGAGGTCTGGCATGCAAGTCTGTTGCTTTAGCCACTGACTGGTTGCAGCCATTAAAAGAGCCGCCCGGGGGTTTCTTCCCACCCTGCCCCGCTGTGCTTCCTGGCTCATAAAACCAGACCTTAAACCTTCTGACCTGGTTATCATGTGATGATGTCCGGGGCCCTTCCTGGGGGAGCTGCAAAGAAACCAAATGTTCCTTCAGAACACGTCGTTCTTGAGGCAGCTCAAAGGGAGCAACGACCACGGGCGCATCTCTGAAGGGAAGGCTGCACCAAGCTCTCGGCTTTTGACCGGAACTCCTTTTTCAGACTACAGTTCCCAGAATCCACCAGCCAGTGTGGTTGGCCGGGGCCGACAAACATTGTGCACGCAGGTGGTGAAACCAGGCTGCTCTTCTTGGACTTCAGAGTCCCTTCTCCCCCACCTGAGTGGTTGGGTGGGGAATGTGGCTGGCCAGGAGATTTTGGGCATGGTAGTCCAAAAAGATATAAACCAAAGGAAGTTGCCTGAACTCCAGACGCAACCAGGTGGCTCCTTTTGGCCCTCTTCCTCACACCATCACGGCAAAACCCAACACGTGGAACGTACAAACAGAGCCAGATCTCTGGCAGGAGGTATTAGGCTCGTTCTCTCCTCCCGAAACTTACTCTCATCAGTTTGTTATATGTTCCAACACACACACTGTTAAAATATATAACCCTTTTATGTAGAGAGGGATTTGTTAGGTTCAAGGAAATGTAGAAACCACTAGCAGAGATTAGCAGCGTTGTGGAAGAATACATGCAATTAGTGATTATGGAGCTAGGAGACCAATGAACAAGACAATTGAACTTAGTACAAAACTTATTTTACATATGCACAGAGGACAAAGAGTACTATGCAATAACAATATACAAAGCACAGAATATAGAAAAGATACAGCAGAGCGTGGGGAGCCGCCTCTCACCTTAGGCAGTCCCAATTTACATTGGTTTGCATGACACCTTTATACATAAACCGATATGGTGTAAGCCAGGCATGTCCAAATTTCGGCCCTCCAGATTTTTTGGAACACAACTCCCACAGTCCTTTGCCATTGGAATCTGGGAGTTGAGTCATGGCTACTGGACTTCTTTTTTGAGAGATAGAAACGTTTCGCTGTTCATCCAAACAGCTTCATCGGTCTTTGCCATTGGAAATACAGGCTTGGAATTCTGGGAATTGTGGTCCAAAACATTAGGAGGGCCGAAGTTTGGACATGCCTGGTGTAAGCCAATCACACACTACATGGGATGAGGTGATTTAGCTATACCACCTGTGCCTAATCATCCTGACCTTCCAGTACTGATGATTCTTTACACCTGTGACCTCGACTTAATACACATTCTTGTCTAACCCATGACATAGCATTTTACACAGGATCCATTTTGTAATCTGTTAAATATATATCACAGACATTTTGTGAAAACTAAAATCCTTGACACACACAGAGAGACACTCCTGTCTTTAATGATGTGAAAGCACATGTTGATGGCAGTGGTGGCGGTTGGTTTGGCCGGGGGCTGCCCACCTGCCTCCGTGGCTGAATGGAACTCTGTATGTGGGGCAGACGCCAGGAAAAAAAAGGGGAGAGAGGGAGATGCACATGGCAGGTGAGAGGTGTGGCGCATGACTGAGGCTGGCTAAAAAATGCCAGGTGGCCCAGGGCGTCCTTGGGCGAGACCCAGCAGACAAGAGGTGTTTTTTGGGGGGGTGGGGAGGCTGGGGGCAGGCTGGAACTTAGCACCAGGAAGTAAATGGAGAGGGATTGTCAAAGTTAAAACAAGCAACCAGACCACACGCACATCGCTCATGGCGCCTCCTGCTTGAGAACAAGGAAGGTTTGGTGATGCCCACAGGTGAGCCAGGCGTGCTGCCGGCTCTTTTCTTTCCTCCTCCCCCCCCCCTTTCCTTTTATTTTCCTTTTCATTCTGCCTCTGCCTCTAACCATGGCCTGGGAGGCAGAATTTTAATTGGGGGTGTTTTCCTATCAGGTTTCACTAGCTGAATAGAAGTGTTCTGAGCCTGTGTTCAATTGGTAGGCAAGGCCCCCTGGCAGGAGATCCCTGGGTGGAAAAGGAGTCACAGAAGGATGGGAGTTCCTTTTAAAAAAGGAAATTCTAAAGGCACAAGTACAAACAATCCCAACATAGGGGGAAAAGGTGGGAGAGAGCAACAAAGGCCAGTGCAGCTTTTTCAGTGTGACCTGAAAACAAAAAAAAGGCACGTATAGGAAGTGGAAGGAAGGCCAGTAGCAACGAATGAAGTGGCTGGGCCAAAGCCGAAAGGACACTCAGCTGCAGACGTGCCTGGAAGAGAAAGGAAAGTCCAATGCTACAAAGAAATATACTGCATAGGAACCTGGAATGTACAAAACTCCAGGAGACAGTGGAAGATAGGAAGGCCTGGCGAGCTCTGGTGCATGGGGTCACGAAGAGTCAGACACGACTGAACGACTGAACACACACAGGAACGAATGACAGGGATGGTATTAGGAAGGCTGAGAAAGAGCTGAGGTTAGCAAGAGACACGAGAAGCAACAAAAAAGCATCATTCAGGTGCGTGGGGAGCAAAAGACAGAGAAAAGAAGCAGCAGCTCATCTACTCAGAAGGGAGGGGAAATGATTAAGAGGCGACAAGGAAAAGGCAGAAGTGCTCAGTTCCTCCTTCATCCTGGTCTTCTCCCAGTCGACAATCGATGCTCCTTCAGGCAAAGGTAGAACAGGTGATACCTTTGGGCTACTAGAAAAATAACAAAAAGTTGCTAATATTTCAAGGGCAAAAACCCCTCTTCCCCATAGCTATACCATCAGGTTAAAACAGGGGTGTCCAAACTTTTCGCAAGGAGGGCCAGATTTGGCGAGGTGAAAATGTGTGGGGGCCGACCATTCAGCTGCATTTGGGCCCCGGGCTGGAATTTGGACAAGTCTCTATCACATGCAAGGAGGCGGGGGGGATGCTGCAGCAACAGAGGTGGGGGTGGGTAGGCTGGACAGGTGCTGGGGGGGGGACAGGCAGGGAGGGCAGGCAGACCATAAAACTGCAAGCTAACACCTCCATCCGTTATGGGGAGGGGGCAGTTGGTGGGGATGCATGACAGGCTGAGCCGATGGGGAGAAGAAGCCGCGGGCCGCTCAGAATTTGAAAACGGGCTGCATTTGGGCCCCGGGCCTGACTTTGGACATGCCTGGGCTAAAACATGGCAATCAATGGAGTTGCCAGGAGTTATTTCTTAGAGGTAAAGTCCTTGGCAAGATGTAAAATATGGCAGGTGGTTTCTTAGTTGAGGCCCGGAGCTTAGATGTTCTGAGGCTGCATCTGAAATAAAGGTGGTGTTTTTATTTTCCCAGTCCTCCAAATGACATGTCACAGCTCATGTACACATTTTCACACACACCCCTCTCCATGTGGCTCTTGGAGGCTCATGGCCCCTTCTTGGCCAGGGAAGAGGGAGGGCTGGTGCAGTGAGAACGATGCATTTCATTTCATTTCTGATCAGCAAGCTTGTGGTGTAGGATAGATCCAGTGTAAGGTGGATACACAGCTGGCTCCAGAATCATCCAGAGAGAGTGATGATTAATGGCTCCTTTTCAAACTGGGAGGAGGCAACAAGTTGGGGGGGGGCTCTGCTCAGTTCTGAAATGCTTGTCAACATTTTTGTTAATGACTTGGGCAAAAAGGGAGTGCAGGGAATATTTATCAGAGTTGCAGATGACATAAAATTGGGTGGACCATCAAAGTATAAAGTTCTACACTGAGAAAACAAAAAAACAAAAATGCAATTACAAGATAAGGGATACTTGGTTCAGCAATACTGCATGTGAAAAGGCTCTTGGAATCGTAGAGGACAAGTTGAATACGAGCCAACAGTGCAATGTGGCCACAGAAGAGGCAAATGCTAGTTTAGGTTGCATTAACAAAAGTGTAATTCCCAAATTTCGTGAGGTGCTCGTCTCCCTCTCTTTAGCACTGGTTGGGTCTCATCTTGAGTACTGTGTGTAGCTCTGCATGCCACACTTCAGGAAGGATGCCACAAAACTGGAGCAACTTTGTAAGGCCGCACCTGGAGTATTCTGGTCTCCGCATCTCAAGAAAGACATAGTGGAACTGGAAAAGGTGCAGGAGAGAGCAACTAAAACGATTACTGGGCTGGGGCACCTCCCTTATGAGGAAAGGCTAAAACATTTGGGGCTCTTTACTCTGGAGAAAAGGCACCTGAGGGGGGGATATGATTGAGATGTACAAAATAATAATGCAGGTCATGAGTAAAGTGGATAGAAGGAAGCTCTTTTCCCTCTTACAAAATACCAGAACTAGGGGCATACACTCAGACTGAGGGCTGGGAGAGTAAGAACATACAAAAGAAAATATTTTTCACCCAGCACATTGTTAGTCTGTGGAACTCCCTGCCACAGAATGTGGTGATGGCATCTGGCCTGGATGCCTTCAAAAAGAGGATTGGAGGAAAAGTCCATCACAGGTTATAAGCCATGGTGGAGATGTGTCATCTCCAGGCTTAAAACCAGGGTCCTTCAAGGACCAGATGCAGGGGAGTCATATCAGGAGACAGATATCTAGTCTCATGCGCTCCCAGACGCATCTGGTGGGGCCACTGTGAGATACAGGAAGCTGGACTAGATGGGCCTTTGGCCTGATCCAGCAGGGCTCTTCTTAGGTTGTTATGTGGAAGGCAACAAGGATGATCAGGGGTCTGGAAACCAAGCCCTGAGAGGAAAGACTGAAAGAACTAGCTTGGATAAATGAAGACAGAGGGGAAATAGTACAGATAGATCCAGTGGTAGACCAACTTAAGAGCGGAAAACTGTTGGCATTTTAACTGCCGCCTTACAAATGTTAGATACGGTCTGCTTGACTTACTTTTTTTTTCCATTTTTTAATTTTGTAACATTTTTTCAATTTTTAGGTACGTACCCCGACTTTAGAGTAGTTTGACTTAAGAGCATGCATTCGGAACAGATTAAATTCGTAAGCTGAGGCACCACTGTACTTCAAAAATAGTCCTGCAAAGGAGGGTCAGGATCCGTTCTCCGTCTAGAGAACATTGCCCATTCACCAGGGTTAGGTTCTTGGAACCTTTTTCCAGGTCCATAGAAGCTGGGGGGGGGGGGGGGCATATACCAGTGATGGCATCTTCTCTGTTATTCCAGGTCAACACCTCGGACCTTGTCATTTCTTTAGACTACTCTTCCTTTGTGTTGGATTTCGCTTGCAAGTCTCGTTGGACTCTGCATTTCCAAAAGGCAGGGCCTATCAATGAGTTTGTGCGGGGTTTCTATTTTTAAACGTTGTTCACACTGGTTCTTCATGCTGGGAAATCCCAGCAGCTGAAATGTATAGACTATTTAGCCGTGAACAGTCAGTCACGTTGTCCAGGGTGCACCACCACCAGGCTGGTCTCCGTTGCACCACCATAGAAATGAGTAACTCAATGAGATTCCCTCCCAGCTGGTCCGGAGCTTAGGAATCAGATGTTTGCAGATAGAATTTCCCTGGAACTGGACAATAAGCAACCCACCTCAAGGGACACAATGCTCAGCCAGCCTTGGCTCCTCTGCAGAACAGATACAGAAAAATAACTTTTGCCCCACTGTGCGGGGTCATTTGCCGGCCTGTTTTTAAATCTTTTGCATTCTTTTTATTTGTGTCAACATGCTTCCCTTTTCCACAGTAATTTCCAGAATTCATCTGTTTGGAATGACTTAGAAATGTGCTTTCTGAAGCCCGTTCCCTTGGTCCTGGTGGGAAAATCATTATCCCTGCACCCCAAAGGACCCTTTGGCTGCCTGTCTTGCTCTTCGTAGCCTCAAAAAGTTTCGTTCCTGGTCTATTCCTGGCGGGTGCCTTGCACAAACAGCAACTGTACAAGGGGCCTGAAATGAGAGCCTTCAGATAAAGGAATGAGTCATTTCCCAATCTCAGGCACTTGCACTTCTGGCAGTTCTGGGAGAGCTGCTAATCATCGTTTATTTTGCATAAACGGAGACGGGCGAGCATTGCCTCCTAAAGCACCTCCTGCCATGTAAGCTGGCAAGAGGAAATGGCTGGATCTATGAATCTATGGTTCTCTCTGAAATAAAATAATTTTCCTGGAGAGCTGGTGGCCAATGGCTGCAGCCCCTATTCGAAATGACCGGATTAGGCCTGAGAAATGTGCTACCCATCGAAAGAACTAGGAATAGAGATGGGCACGACTCAAAAAAAATGGTGTTTCATTTGTCGTTTGGTCGTTTAGGGGCCCGTTTCGGTTCGTTTTTGTTTTCGTGAGGTTTTTTTTTGCAAAAAAAATCGTTTTCTCGTTTCGTTACGTAACGAAACACGAAAACAAAAACAAAAACGAAAAATTGCTGTTTCGTTACCATTTAGCACAATTCAATGTATTTGCCGTAATGAAAATGAAGCGGTTGACAAAATTTTTCGTGTTTTGGGTCGTTTCGTTTCATTTTGGAGGCAAAATTCGTTTTTCGTTTCGTTACGTAACGAAATGAAAAAACAAAAACGAAAATGAAAAATTGCTCGTTTCATGCCCATCTCTAATTAGGAATCCATAGAGATGTACAGAGCTTGCCCAGGCACCATCTTCAGAGCTGGACTTGCTTGCTCTGAAGGTGAGTTGTTCTAGTACCAGATAGCACGTTTCCCTGAACTGTGAGGATGAGAAAAGGTTGCCCCCTGGCACCCAAGAGAGTGAGTTGCTTTCACTGGCGACCAATGGCAGCCTTCTGTAGGTGTTCAACCTGCACACACCCAAGGACGAAAATCTCTGTAGCGTTGAGGATGCACCTCCATGTCATGGGGGTATTTTTTATTTTTTTATTTTTGAAAAAGCAGGGGCTGATCATGCAAATCCCTGCTTCATAAAGAGGGTCTCTGAATCCGGAATGTTAGACCCCCATGCATGTTTAGGAGCGGGTCTTTTGCAAAAGCAATGGCTCTTAATTGCTTGCTCAGAACCAGCTCCCCAAATCTATTTCACCGCAGCAGGGACAACTTGGGATGGTATATATTCATTCCAGGAAATCCGTTCCCCCCCCCCCACTCCTCCGCTCACTTTGGGGTTGGGTGTGAAGCCCGAAGGAGATGGAAGAGTCTGAGCAGCGGTGGTGGTGGGTGTCACAGACCCAGCTATTCAGAAGGTGCCAGCTGCACTACAGCACTAGTGTGTGCGGAAGCCCCTGTGTTTCAGCCTTTGCCCCTCTGCTGCTCGTGTTCCCACCCACTGGCACCCTGTAGTCAGATGCCAAGAAAAGCCATGCTGGATCAGGAAAGAAGCCTCTTGGGGCTTTCATAGAGAGACCTTCTAGATGTCTCTAGGAAGGTCGCAAGCAGGACCTTAAAAAAGCAAAGCAAAGTGTTCTGCTTATATACCGCCCCATACCACTACAAGTGGTCTCTGGGCGGTTTACAATTTTAATTACAGTGTGCAGGCTACACATTGCCCCCCCCCCCAGCAAGCTGGGTACTCATTTTACCGACCTCGGAAGGATGGAAGGCTGAGTGAACCTTGAGCCTGCTACCGGGGATTGAACCCAGGTCGTGAGCACAGTTTTACCTGCAGTACAGGCATTTAACCACTGGGCCACAAGGCTTAACACACAACCACACCCTCTGTCTGTCCCACAATTGATATAACATAATTTCCCCCCCTCTCTCCCGCCATCTCTACTGATCTCTATTGATCACTGACCATTGGTGTCCTTTGATATTCAATTGTTAGGATTTTCACCTTTGCTGGTGTCTTGGGATGCTTCAGGATTTTATGTGTCACGTGTGTCTTTTATATTGTGGTTGTTATTATTGGATTATTGCTGTATTATATATTATTATTGTTTTGTGTCGGCGCTTGGTTGCCCGTTTGTACGCCGCTTAGAGTTCTGTTTAGAAGATAAGCGGGATATAAATAGAATAATAAATAAATAAATAATAAAAAAAAACCAAGGTGCCTTGCCTAGAATCATAGAGCTGGAAGAGACCTCAAGGGCCATCTCGTCCAACCCCCTGGTGATCTATCTGCTGCTGCTGTTGGACCTAATCTCCATGGGTTGGCCTGACCCCCACCCCTTTTTTGCAAGCTACCCAAGTGAGCACCCATCACTGCATCTTGTGGAAGTGTGTTCCACCGCTTCGGTGTGCAATGGTGCAAAGACGGCCTTCTTTTTCCCATCCCGAATCTCCCAGCATTCAGGGTTCTAGGTTTACGAAAAAAATCTCTAGCAAGGTCCCTTTTCCTGGAGTTCAAGTCCTCTGGGCTACCAGGCGCCATAAAAGAGGACTGCTGTACAGATGCCAGGTACGTTTCACCACCCCATTGCACATGCGGCAGTAGTTTGCTGAGCGGGGCGATCTTTCACGTTCCGTTTCCCTTGACCCACCACCAAACGGCTCGAGAACTTGGCAGATGGTTGGCAGGAAGGGAAGACAGCAGGGGCCCCATAATAGCCGTGCCTGTTACGGCTTCCAGACCGTGAGAAGCCCTCGTGGGTTGTGATCAGAGGGCTCTTGGGCTTGTTTTGGGGAGTGCGGCACTGCATTTGTGGCTGGAGAACATCTTCTGAGACACGACTCACGTTATGCTCTTGGCCTCGGGGCACACATGCACGGGGTGTGTTCCTCTCGTTCTCAGGCTGCCTTCTCAGATTCAGAACCTGGGGCTTTCTCTTCTTTCAGGTCCAGGGCGCCAGTCTAGGGATGGACAGGAAACGAAAAATGAAACGCTGTTTCGTCGTTTCGTTACATAACAGAAGCAGCATTTCATTATAGACAAAACGAAACGGTCATTTCCCCATTGAAACAAACCATTTCGTTCCATCGTTTTTGGGCTCCTGCCGAGCTGTCAATTGGTGGAGCCCTATAAACCTGGCCCAGTCGGCACCAGGGGGAGTGACTAGGCCAGGTTTAAAGGGCTCCAGCCACTGGCAGGAGCCCTCAGAAAATGGTGCGGTGGGCAGTTCCAACTCTGGTGCCTTTAGGAGTCAGGGGAGACATTTCATTTTGTAAGAAAAAAAAATTAAAAATGTCATACAAAATGAAACAAAATGGGGGTGAGCATGAAACGAAACATTATTTTTCCATTTCCTCGCCCATCACTACACCAGTCCTTGCATTTAAGGGGACACTTTTCATCCTGAAATTCTCTCTCTCTCTCTCTCTCTCTCTCTCTCTCTCTGTTTCTCTCTGAAGCCAATTCCAAGCAAACGAACGGAATCCCCCTTTTGTTCAGCCTGTCGTTCACCGGTAGAACTCACCGACACAGGATCCCTTTAAGGCAGAAACAGGAAACGTGCAGCCGGGCAGCTGTTGCTGGCTTGCATCTCCCAGTATCCTACACCATGGGGCACATGGGAGTTACAGAGTGCAGGGTGAGTTTTTGCCCACCTCTGCTTCCCGAGAAAACCCTAATATAGAACAGTTTGGCTTATCGGATGGAGTATTCCATGATTTCAAGGTTGCCTTCGCATTAAGGTATGGTAAAAACAATAAAGCAAAAACAAATAAATAAAAAATAATGCATCCAGTGGCAAAGCTGGCTTAGGTGCAGAGGGGGATGCTCCCCCCCCCAAATATCCTGTTCCAAAATCGACCGGTCTAAGTTGGAGGGAACGTGAGATTTCCACATTGGTCAGAATTGCAATTCATAATTTGTTTGTTGTTCAGTTCTTTTGCACATCATCCAGAGTGGCTTGGCAGCTAGGTGGGCTGGAAAGAAACCCGACAGACAGACAGACAGACAGACAGACAGACAGAGAGACAGACAGACAGACAGACAGACAGACAGACAGACAGACAGACAGACAGACAGACAGACAGAC
>JAHTLZ010000193.1:652865-663083 GCA_023846285.1 Phrynocephalus versicolor
GACAGACAGACAGACAGACAGACAGACAGACAGACAGACAGACAGACCCACCAGCCCACCTCACTCCAGAAGTCCTGTATTTGCACCCCTGCAACAACACCCAGACAGGCAGTGAGAAAGAAATGAGGTTCGTCCTGCACAAAAGTTCGTTTTGGGATGGAGCACCCTCGTTTGCAGCTTTAGTGCGGGTGGGAGATGCCCCCCCCACTGCTCATCTGGCCCGGGCAACGGATCCGCTGCTCCTTTAAAGCCTCTCCACTCTGGAGGCAGGGATTGGAGGGTTAGGCGTTTTCTGGGGGCGGAGTGGGGGGACGACAACAAAACAACGACAACCAGGAATTTGGCCTCCACATGCTCAGAACTTGGACGCTGAGCCGGTGACTTCTGCACGCACTTGATATCTGAGCTTTGAATGGAAATTCACATTTCATCTCCTCCAGTTATGCATGTTTACCTTTTTACTTGTGCTGTCAGTTAGAGGTGCCCTAATGGCATGTGATGGGGTGGAATGATCTGTAAGAAAGCTGCGGAATAATCTCTCTCTCTCTCTCTCTCTGGCCGTTACTTCACGAACCTCTCGCTGCGCAGCGAGCTGTAATTTCCATGCGAATCGATCGCTTCAGTCCGCACGCTCCTCCTCTTTGGATTCGGCGCCACCCCGACCACGCCCCCTAAACCGTGCTCCAAGCGGGGCGAGAGATTCCCCTGCCGGAGGCCGGGAATCTTCCTCGCTTCGCATCCCGCTTCGCATCCAAAGTCACGTGTGGCCAGTTAATATATATATTTATTTATTTTTAACTTACTTTTTGTCCGAAATGCCGATGCATAGATATTTCGGGTAACCCGTTCTTTTGATCTTGCCTTCTGAACACGGGGCAGGGGCAACAGAGGGGGGGCAAGCGTCCCCGGGTGACGTGAGCAGAGTCCCTCCGCTGGCAAGGGATGGCGAAGGGCTGCGCAGAGGGAGGGGGGAGGGGGGAGGGGGTGTCGGTGCCGCCGCTACAAGACACCCCCGCGCGCGCCCACCCACAGAGCGGCGGCGGGGCACACAGGGCGATGAAGCTGAGAGAAGCCTCTCCCCGCCCCGCCCCCCCCAAAAAAACCAACCCAGCTGCTCTGCTTCAGGGAAACACGATGGCCGCCCACAAGTCCTCGGGACAACCGCAGGGGCCTTTGAGCGCCGGGCTTGACCGCTGGCTTGTGCGCCTCTGACCGCAAATGACAGCCGGGTATTGATGCATCGATACGCCGTGGTAATTTTTTTTAAAAAATAAAAGAAAGCAGAAACCGGATGTTGCAAGTAAGCTTCCGAATGCGAAGGGAGCACGTGAGGTAGGAATGGATTCGAACCTAAAATTTCGCATGGTGAGGACAGAGAAAGAGGGGTGGGGGCGAAGGGAGACCACGTGATCGCCTTCGCATTCAAAGCGAAGGCAATCACGCTGCGATGCGAAGAGCCCCGTGAAGTGACGTCTCTCTCTCTCTCTCTCTCTCTCTCTCTCACACACACACACACACACACACTTGCTCACTCACTCACTCACTCACTCTGTGTGTGTGTCTGTGTGTGTGTGTGTGTGTGTGTGTGTCTGTGTGTGTGTGTGTCGGTGTGTTGGACGGCAACTGACAGAATCCATGCCCCTTGCACCTTCCCACTGAAACGGACCCACCAGAAAGGAAAGGTCTTTTCTAGATGAGGGACTTGCTGCCGACCCCCCACCCCACCCCCACCCCACACACATCCGCATCCCACCCTTTCCTTCTGGGTTCAGAAACTACCAGAGGCCGAACCAGAAACGAAAAGAGGAGAAGAGAAGCCTCCTCCGTGACTTCCCCGATGGAAGGAATCCCCTGGCTGTTGTCGAAGGGAAAGGAGGCTGAAGCAAAGGCAGCAGCCCTGGGGTGACTCAGCCGGGCTCTGGGCCGGCCGGTCGAGAGTAAACAAACCTATAAAAAAAGGGGGGGAGGCTGATTGTTGCAGTGGCCTGGTTAATGGATGGCCTCCCTCGGATGGAGGTGGGGGGAGGTCCCCTCTCCAGAGGAACAGCACCAATCCCATTCAAAAGATGGGGATAAGTGGTAACCCCTTGGGAGGGACCCATAGATTTGTTAGCTGTCAAGTGGGACAGCACTTTTGCAATTTATTTATTTATTTATTTGTTGGACTTTTACCCCACCCATCCTCTGAGAAGGAACTCTGGGCAGCTTACAGAGCTGAACAAGTCAGCAAACAATACAATAGGGCAACAAACAAGTTAAAACAGCACAGGTAAGAAACAACAACAACAACAATATAAAAACAACGTAGTAAAATAGCTTGGGCGAGCATATAGATGGCGGAGGGCGGGGGGGGGGAAATAATAATAATAATTTTTTAAAAATGTGAAAGAGGGCCACCAGCATCCTCTCTGCAGAGCTCTCTCTCACTCAGCCCTCTCTCCCCATCCAGCCTGCGGAGGGGGGGCTGAGCCCTTGGAGGGGAAGGGCCACGAAGAGATGGTGAAGGACAGGATTCAGAGCGGACGTTCCCAAGGGGTGGTGGTGGTGGTGGGGAAATGCTTATGGGAGTCTGAGCAAGGCTTTGGGCCAGGCGGCAGAGAAATTTGGTGTGATCCAGCCGCCTTCAGGGGTAGGACCCTCCTACCTGCAGTCCCAAAAGATTGCCTGCCCTCGCTCCATGCCAGAAAGATATGGGGCAGCAGGTGGACGAGGTCTTACCCCTCACCTCCTGTGCTAAACAGTGCTTTCCGGTAACCCTAATAGAGACCACACCTTGGTGCCCACGTGGGCGGGCTTGCTTGAGAGAGGAGGGAGAAGCCCTCCCTGAGAAGGGTACATGTCAGTCCATGACAACACAGGGAGGAAGGACCTCCTCTGATCCAGGGTCAGACCTGTGGTCTGTTTAGGTCGGTGGTTCTCCGCCTGTGGGTCCCCAGATGTTCCTGGACTGCAACTCCCAGAAGTCTTCCTCAGTAGCTGAGCTGGCCAGGATATCTGGGAGTTGCAGCCCAGAAATATCTGGGGACCCACAGATTGAGAACCACTGGCTTAGACCCATACTATTGTAAGCCGTCCAGAGACCTTTGGGTAGTGGGTGGCATACAAGTTGTAAAAATAAATAAATAAATAAATAAATAAATAAATAAATAAATAAATAAATAAATAAATAAATAAAATATTATCAGGTCCAGCAGGCGGCTGAGTCTCTCCTGGATTTTAGAAAGGTTTTCCTCCCAGGGTCAGAGTGTGAGAAACCATGCAAGGATGTGCAGGATTAGGAACGCCTCTGCCCAAGGCTTGCAGGGAAGCAACTGAAGACCAATGATGTGGTGCAGCTAGAAGCAGTCCAGGAGGACCCCAGTATCTGCTGGGGATCATTCCCAGGCCTTCCTGTGGATAACAGAAACCATGGATAACAGAGAACACCCCCCCCCCCCAAAAAAAAAAGCTTGCTTTGCGGCTGCTGAATTACTTATTTAATTTTTCCCTGTACCAACCGTGGATTACTGAATCAGTGGTTAATGAATCAGTGGATTCGGGGGTCCTACTTTACTGTATAGACAGGCTTCCTGCACTGCTGCCCTTTGGCTGCAGTAATGCAAGTTGTCTCGGCAATGCCTGCGCTTTGGCCCTCTGCTCCTAGGAGCTTTGTTCTTGCTCCTTTGCTCTTTGCTCCTGGGTGATTGAGATGTACAAAATAATGCAGGGCATGAGTAAAGTGGATAGAGGGAAGCTCTTCTCCCACTCACAAAATACCACAACTAGGGGATATACACTCAAATTGAGGGTTGGGAGAGTAAGAACAGACAAAAGAACATATTTTTTCACCCAGCGCGTTGTTAGTCTGTGGAGCTCCCTGCCACAGGAGGTGGTGATGGCATCTGGCCTGGATGCCTTCAAAAGTGGATTGGACAGATTCCTGGAGGAAAAGTCCATCACAGGTTACAAACCATAATGGAGATGTGTATAATCTCCAGGCTTAAAACCGGGGTACTTCAAGGGCCAGATGCAGGGGAGTGGTACCAGGAGACAGGTATCTAGTCTTGTGCACTCCCAGACGCATCTGGTGGGGCCACTGTGAGATCCAGGAAGCTGGACTAGATGGGCTTTGACCTGATCCAGCATGGCTCTTCTTATGTTCTTATGTGTTTCTGGCTGGCTCCTGAAAGTCCCTGTGTGCTCCAGTGGTGCTGGCCTTGTTTCTGTAGATTCCTGCCCACTCCAGTCATTCTAGCCTTGCCTCATCATGCTTCACTTGCTCGTGACTCATTGTCCTAGCTCCAGCGCTCTGTTCCGGCTCACCATCCGTGCCCTGGCCCTGACACCTAGCTTGACCTGGAGATCTGTTTCAGTTTTCTGGTCGTCTCCCATCCAGGTGGAAACCAGGCCCGACTCTGCTTAGATTCCAAAACCAGACTGGGTTTGTTCAGAATTTTATTTACTTAGAATTTTTACCCCAGCTTTCTCCTTGGAAAAGGACCCAAGGTGTCTTACAGTAAGGAGAGAGAATATACAGTCCATTACACTTAAGGCATATTCAGTTTGAGAAACAGGGAATGGATGAGTATCTTACAGTATTAGAAAGCAACATTAAAACTAACAATTGGTAACATCGTGTCAATGCAATCACACAAGGGGAGATATAAACCCAAAGTTGTAAGTGGGTATAAACACAAAGTCCGTGTAGCCATGTCTGATAGATTCATACAACAGACACATACAACAGTCCATCATTCAGGGAAAGCTTGCCTGAAGAGAAAGGTCTTTGCCTGTTTCTGGAAAGACATGAGAGATGGGGCAGTCCAGCGGGAGGGAGTTCCAGAGTCTTTCATGAGTTCCCACGAGATGTACCTGTGAGGGTGGTGGGTGTCATATCCAGGCTTAAAACCTGGGTACTTTCAAGGACCAGATGCAGGGGAGTGGTATCAGGAGACAGAGATCTAGTCTCGTGCGCTCCCAGAGGCATCTGGTGGGGCCATTGTGAGATACAGGAAGGTGGACTAGATGGGCCTTTGGCCTGATCCAGCAGGGCTCTCTTCTTAGGCTCTTATGTTCTTGTGGGTGGAAAGAAAGGCCACTCCTGATGACCTTAACACCCGAGCCAGTTCATACCGCGAGATTACTATCTTCGAAGTAGCTAGGACCCAGGCCGTTTTGTGCTTTGCAAGTCAAGGTCAGCACTTTGAATTGTGCCCAATAGCTGATTGGCAGCCAGTGGAGCAGCTTTAATAGGGTGTAATGTGATCTCCCGCCCAGTCAGCAGTCTGGCTGCTGAATTTTGGACCCGCTGAAGTTTCCTGAGGCTTTTCATTGGTAGCCCCACATAGAGTGCATCACAGGAGACCAGTCAGGACGTCGCTACGGCATGGGTTTTGTTTTTTCCTTACTATTTTGCAGCCGTTGCATGACAAACAAAATACTCCCCAGTACAATTATGGAGTTTAGCCTCCCGGAAGCTGGTGGGTCCTCCCTTGCCATGATTAGCCATTCTGTCTGGGGATGATGGAAGTGGTAGTCCAAAAGACAACTTTTTATTATTATTATTATTATTATTATTATTATTATTATTATTATTATTTGCATTTTTATACCACACCGGTTTCCCAGAAGGGACTCTGCAAATAAGAAACAAACAATAATGCAAATTAAATAAACAGAATAGACAAGTAACATAAGCAAATAAACACATAATAGATGCATGAGCACGCCACGTTGAACTCTCTCCCCTCCTGCCCCCCCTCCTCCCATGTCATCAGCCTGACCTACCAGGCACAGAAGTTTTCAGTGAGGAGCAGGGCCTTCTTCACCGTGGCACCGACTGGGTGCAACCAGCCGCTGGTGGAGCTGCCGTTGGCCCCTCTCTGCAGAAGGCAGCTTGCAACACTGCTTTTCAGGGAGGCCTCCTAAAATGACCCTGCCTGATGCCGTGCCTCCGTTTCCACCCTCAGAGAAGAAGAAGAAGTGCCTTTGTATTATTTTCGGTGGTTTTATGCTTTTATAGTTCCACGTGTTTTTTTGTTCCTTATCTGTTATTCTACTTGTTGTGAATGGTGCATTGCACTAATGGGGCCGCATTAAAGCAAGCAAGCAGCAGGACACCGGGATGGAAATGGCTGGGAGCGCCGAGCTGAAAGGGAGAGAACAGAACGGCTTGTAGATGTGTGACTCGGGTAAAGGCGTCTGTGATGGTTGCTGCTACCGGGTCTTGCGTGCACGGATATGCAGACTTGTAAAAAGATGGAGCACACTCCTCCACCTGTCTGTCTGTCTGTCTCTCTCATAGGAGCCCCATGGCACAGTGGTTACGTGCTTGTCCTGCAGGTAAAACTGTGCTCACCACCTGGGGTTCAATCCCAGGTAGCAGGCTCAAGGTTCACTCAGCCTTCCATCCTTCTGAGGTCAGTAAAATGAGGACACAGCTTGCTGGGGGGGGGGGGAGATGTGTAGCCTGCATACTATAATTAAAATGTAAACTGCACAAAGACTACTTGAAGTGTTATGGGGTGGTATATAAGCAGAACTCTCTCTCTCTGTGTAACTGCTCACAGCCCTTTTGCAGCTTGGCTTCTTACAAGAAGTTTTTTTCCTGCTGGCAAGCTTTCGCAGAGCGGTGGCAGCCAGGCTGTAGTGCAGGAGTGCCAAATCGGTTTTGCGCATCAGCACAGCTCCATTAAGACTAGTGCTTGAGCCTCCTTGGCTCCCAGTCACCACGTGGCCTCTGGCAGCCTGCGATCGCCCTAAACTCAGAAAAGGGGACACTTGCAGCCCTTGAGAGCCCCCAGTGCTCGGTGTGTGTGTGTGTGTGTGTGTGTGTGTGATTGAGAGAGAGAGAGAGAGAGAGAGAGAGAGAGAGATGCGGCAGATTCAGTACAGAATTCTCTGGCACCCTGAGCAGCTGCAGCCCATTCCTTCGAAGGTCCACCACAGCCCCGCCTTGGCCGACGGCAACGAGGCCAGGGTTGTCCCCAGGCAACATTAAATCCCTATCATGTAAACCAAAGAAAGGCATTTGGTTCTCCCTTGAATGGGAAGGCCGTGAGCGACCAGGTGGGTGACCGGCATACCTGCCGCCGCCTGTGCTGGTCTCCAGCGGCTATGAATGGTGGGCCAGTGACTCCCAGGGCCTTGAAAAAAGAGAGCTGCCCACCCCAAAAGGGGACCTGTGGCCACCCTAACTCCGACCCCCCCCCCGACAGAGTTGGACGTGGCTTCCATAAGAGCCTCTCCCCTTACACATCTGAGGGTCTCAGGACCCCACTCTTTAGCCAAGGAGCATTCTTCCATCCAGATGCTGGGGAAGTTCTTGGATTGGGCTGCATCTCCCAGCGTCTTCTCCTCCGGACTCAAGCCTGGGAAAACAAAAACCCCGGCATGCTCTTTTGGAGCCCAGCCGAGCCTCCGTTCCGGTGGCGTGCTTTGTGCCTGTGAGAATGATCGTTTCCCAATCTGCCTGGGGTGTGGTTTCAGAGCCTGGGCTCCCCTTGTGTAAGTTTTCGGTGTCAGAATTAGGCCGGCCAATTCCCGAGCCGGAGTGGGAGAAACGGCAGGCCTTGGCGTCGTTGACATCACTTAATTTCTTTCTCGGGCTGCCTTTTTGGAGATATTTTGCATTCCTTCTGCTTTATGGCATCGTATGTGTTTGCGCTCCTTCCCTCCTTCGGATTGCAGACGGGTGTCCCGAGAAGAGACGGGAGCTGCTGGTTCTCCCTCCCCACCCTCAAGGTTCAAATTGATGTAGTCTAAACACAGAACAAGGATCCAAGATTATCGGTTAAGGTTTCAGCAGCAGACTGTCCGAAGCTTAGCTAACCTTGTAGCTGTGGATGCAGTCATGAGAACATGGAAGGTTTTTCTCTTGTTCTCCCAGCAGAAAGAAATAAAAAAGATGGATGTTGGTTCAGCAGCATTTGGGAGAGGCAACATGGCCCTGGAGAAGCCCAGTTCGCCTTTCGATCCAAGCTGTTTCTTAACTTTGCACTTTACAGATTTTCACAAGGTAGACCATGGCACAGGCAGAACGGGGAGGTCTGGAGTGACAGCTTTGGTCCAATCTAGGGGCTTCTCAGTTTCCCTATTGGAATAAATCTTTCCATGTGTATGATCCAGATCAGAACATAAGAAGAGCCCTGCTGGTTCAGGCCAAAGGCCCATCTAGTCCAGCTTCCTGTATCTCACAGGGGCCCCACCAAATGCCTCTGGGAGCACACCAGACTAGATCTCTGTCTCCTGATACCACTCCCCTGCATCTGGCCCTTGAAGTACCCTGGTTTAAAGCCTGGAGATGACACATCCCCATCACGGTTTGTAACCTGTGATGGACTTTTCCTCCAGAAATCTGTCCAATCCCCCTTTGAAGGCATCCAGGCCAGATGCCATCACCACCTCCTGTGGCAGGGAGTTCCGCAGTCCAGCAACATAAGAACATAAGAAGAGCCCTGCTGGATCAGGCCAAAGGCCCATCTAGTCCAGCTTCCTGGATTTCCCAGTGGCCCCACCAGATGCATTTGGGAGCACATGAGACTAGATCTCTGTCTCCTGATACCACTCCCCTGCATCTGGCCCTTGAAGTACCCCGGTTTTAAGCCTGGAGATTACACATCTCCATCATGGTTTGTAACCTGTGATGGACTTTTCCTCCAGAAATCTGTCCAATCCCCCTTTGAAGGCATCCAGGCCGGATGCCATCACCACCTCCTGTGGTAAACATCTGAACAAGGCTGTGTTTTGACCTGAGGCCAGCATTCTGGAAGTGCTTCTGTAGGCTGGATACTGAATTCTGGATACTTGCAGACAAAATGATTTGGATCCAAAATCATGTATAGTTCATGTAAAGGTTTCTAGACCTTGCTGCTGCTAATTGTGACTGAGCGATGAGGTGCTGGGGTGTGTCTTGGAAGGTGTCAGGTGGTCTGCCCCACCATGCAACTGACACGCCCCCCCAAACAACTTCAGGAGGGTTGCCTAGATGGGCTATATGAAAACCAATTCATCACTGAGAAAAGGAAAGAGGAGGCATCCCAAAGGGATAAATGTCTATACATGTTCAAGAGTTCGAGGAGCTCACCTGGGTGAGAGATTCTGAAAGATTTAGGCTTCCAAGTAAATTTTCTAAGCAGCAGCTGATTAGTAAGGAAGTCTGGTTTTTTAAAAATCCCATAGCCTTAACAATACCTGGAAGAACACCTGACTGTGTGTTAAGTGTACCTTTAACTTGGTGGTTTGTACTGGATAGTGTCCACTTCCACTGAGACAGGTGCATTGTCCTCTCATTGGGATCATAATCATTTCTGCTGAAGACAAAATTTGAGGGCTGTCTCACAAACTACTTTTGTGAGGCAAGCTTTGTGAGCCTGTCACAACTCATGTTGGAAGTACAGATTCCATCTCTACCACTAGAATAATAGAGTGGGGGGAGCAACATATTTACAGTCATTGCCAGATACTTTGGGTGCTTTTTAAAAATATATGGTAGGGCCCCTGTATCAACAGATTTGCTTCTCCGTGGTCCAAAAATACTAAAATTATTAAAAGATTAAAAAATCAAGAAAATCTGTTTTCACATGCGTTTCCAGAAGTGGCCACTAAAAGGAAACAGAGACCGTGCTATGGATACGTAGAACATGGTCTCTAGTGGCCAGATCTGGTAATGCATGAGAAAATAATTGTTTCTGTTTTTTCCCATGCTTTCCAAAAAACATTGGAGAGCATGGGATGTCATATTGAAGAAGGAACAGGTTTGTTTTCCATGGCTTCAGAGACTAGGACGCGGAGCAATGGTTTTCAAACTACAGGAAAAGAGATTCCATTTGAACTTTAGGAAGAACTTCCTGGTGGTGAGAGCTGTTCAGCAATGGAAGATGCTGCCCCAAAGGAGGATGGTGGAGTCTCCTTTTTAGGAGGTTTTTAAGCAGAGGCTGGATGGCCATCTGTCATGGGTACTTTGATGGGGGTTTCTGCATGGCAGGGGGTGGGGCTGGATGGCCCTCGAGGTTTCTTCCGACTCTATGATTCTGTGATTTACGTGCAGGTTATGTTGCCTCACCTATTCAGCCTCCTCCCTCAGGACTTTTAAAGTGAAGAATTCCTCAGTTGAGGGATCTTCCTGCTGGATTTTATTCCAAGTTGGTTCTAGCATGTCTACAATCCTTGTCTCTACCTGATGCACCTCTGCATCTATCTATCTATCTATCTATCTATCTATCTATCTATCTATCTATC
>JAHTLZ010000193.1:672115-682982 GCA_023846285.1 Phrynocephalus versicolor
GGAAGGAAGGAAGGAAGGAAGGAAGGAAGGAAGGAAGGAAGGAAGGAAGGAAGGAAGGAAGGAAGGAAGGGCAGAGAGACAGATGGATGGACGGACCTGATGATGGAAGAGAGGGAGGGAGGGAGGGAGGGAGGGAAGCTGGGGGTGGAAGGGAGGGAAGTAAGGGAAGCTGGGGGTGGAAGGGAGGGAAGGAGGGGGTGTTCTCAGCTGTAAGTCCTGGTGTCTTGAGCCCCTCCTGTTGGTTGGCTGTTCCTTTTCTTCCCATTGGGCTTGGGAGCAGGGGAGTGGGGCTGGGGTCCAGTCCTTATCCTGGATCTTAGCCATTTTCCATGAGCAACCAACCTAAAGCATTTGCATTATGTAAATCAGCTGCAGCTATACCGTTCACGGAGGAATGGGCCAGGATCGTCTTACACACATCTGGATTTGGGTAGCTGCCTTGGAGAGAAAGGGCCTTGGAGCGTGTTTTCCTTGGAAGGGAAGGGGGAACTACCGCTGTCTCTCCCATCAGCCCCGGGTTTGGAAGCCAAGGGGCGGCTTTTCCATTGCCTCCTTTGTTTATCCAGCCCCAAGGGGGTGGTAGGAGAGCAGAGGGGTGGGAGAACTTGGTGGGGTGGTGGAGTCCAATTAATCCCAAGCTCAGGCTAATTAATTACAAGGCTGTTTACATGTCCGGATCTCCCTAGAATCTTCTCCACGCCGGCAGCTGCCAAGGCTGTCTGTCTTGGGATCCTGAGCAGATGCAAGGGGATCTTTTAAACAAAATCCAAAACAAAGTTTGTACTAATTAACCAAAGGACCTCGGAGGCTGGCTCGGCCCCAGTCACCCCCTGGGCTTCGGGGTGACCGAACTGGGTTGCCCAGGGGGTAGAGGTTGTCCAAACTGCTTCCTTTGAGCACCGTCTGTGAGTTTTGGGGGAGCTTCTTGAAGTCCAATGAGGGGTCCTCCCCTTGACATAGAAGGTTTGGAATTTCGGGGATGCATGGCATGTTCCCAGCACTGTGGTTTTGGAAGCACATTCCACTATATTTGGTAGTGCTCCGCACGGCTCCCTTGGGTTCAGCAAAGGACGTATGAGCGCTGCCTGAATTTTTGCAAAGATTTGCATTTTGAAAGTGGAGAACAAAACCAGCAAGCGTACAACCAGAACTCCGCAAATGGGTAGGTGGGTTCAGGGTCCCTCTGAACCATGAGGTGCATGGATATCTGCTTGTCGATCCACCCCACAGGGTTGATGTGAGAATAAAGTAATGAGAGGACCAGCATATGGAACCAGAGGGTTACAAATACCACCTTATGCTTCCCTGGAATCATGGAATTATAGAATCATAGAGTTGGAAGAGACCTCAAGGGCCATCTAGTCCAACCCCCTGCCATGCAGGAACCCCCATCACAATATTTCCAACAGATGGCCATCCAGCCTCTGCTTAAAAAAATTTCAAAGAAGGAGACTTCACCACCCTCCTTTGTGGCAGCATAGAATCATAGAATCAAAGAATCCTGGAGTTGGAAGAGACCTCAAGGGCCATCCAGTCCAACCCCCTGCCATGCAGGAACCCCCACCGCAGGACTCCCGACAGGTGGCCATCCAGCCTCTGCTTAAAAACCTCCAAAGAGGGAGACTCCAGCACTCTCCTTTGTGGCAGCATATTATTCCACTGCCAGACAGCTATAACCGTCATGAAGTTCTTCCTAATGTTCAAATGGAATAGCTTTTCCTGTAGTTTGAAACCATTGTCCTGCGTCCTAGTCTCTGAAGCCATGGAAAACAAACCCCCTCTTCAATATGGCATCCTTTCAAATATTTAAACATAGCTACCATATACCCTCTCAGTCTTCTTTTTGAAATGCTTACATTCCCAGTTCCCTAAGTCGCTCCTCATAAGACATTTCCTCCAGACCTTCAGCCATCCTGGTCGCCCTCCTCTGGACCCGCTCGAGGTTGTCTGCTTCTATGCATGTAAAGGTCTGTAGTTTTCTCTTGAGCCCATAACACCAACAAGCTAGAAACCCAGGAACCACCTTGAGAAGCTTCCAGGAAACTTTCTTTCATTCCAAAGATGAGGAATCATTCCCAGGTTCGCATCTTATCTAGTCTCATCTTCCAGCTCAATTCCCACAGGAAAAATCTGAAATCAGGATACTAAAGGTCTAGTTTGAATCATAGAATCATTGTAAGGTTGAAAAGGACCTTGGAGGTCTTCTGATCCAAGCCCCTCTGCCCAAGGCAGGAGGCCTCATGCCATAACTGGCAGATGGCTGCCCAATCTCTTCTTCAAAACCTCCAGCGATGGGGCACCCACAACATCGGGAAGCAAAGTATTCCACTGTTCAATGGCTCTCATAGTCAGGAAATGTCTCCTCATTTCCAGGTTGGCTCATCCCTCTAATGAGTTTCCACCCATTGGTTCTTGTCATACCCTCAGGGGCAATTGAGAATAAATTGATGCCCTCTCCCCTGTGGCAACCACTTATTGGCTATCATCTCTCCCTTCAGCCTTCTCTTGGTCAGGCTAAAGATGTCTAGTTCTTTTAGTTGTTCTTCATACGATTTAGCCTCCATCCCCCTAATCGTCTTTGTTGCTCTTCTCTGCGCTTTTTCTGGGGCCTCTGTGTCTTGTTTGCCTTGTGGTGACCAGTAGAGATGGGCACGAACTGAAAAAATGATGATTCGTTTTGGTTCGGTTCATTTTAGGGTTCAGTTTGTTTCGTTTTAAATGATTTTTTTTTTGAAAAAAATTGTTTCATTGATTCATTATTTGTGTTGTGTGTAGTGTGTGTGTGTATGTGTGTGTGGTGCTTGTGCAACTTTGGCTGGGGGAAAGAGGGGCTTAATCTTCCCCCCCCCAGCCACTGTGGGGTGGGGGAAAGAGCTCCCCCAACCAGTGCCTCTCAGCTGAATAACGAATAATGAATAACAAAACGAATTAAAAATTCATTTCGTGCCCATCTCTAGTGACCAGAACCGGATACTATGTTTCAAATATGGCCTCACGTGGGCAGTATTAGAGGGGGGGGTACTATAACATCCTGTGATCTGGATGCCATCCCGCTCTTGATGCAGCCGGATGACTTTTTGGGCAGCTGCAGCACATGGATGCCTCATACTCAGGTGGTTCTTCCAGTGAACAGTGGCTCCATGCTGGTCTGTCTCTCCCTCTGTTGATATATTTCTCCCTTGAACAAAACGTCTAAAGCACTACTTGAGACTAGAGATGGCCACGAAACGAACAAGTTTCCGTTTCCGTTTTTTCGTTTTGTTACGTAACAAAACGACAAATGACTTTTGTCTCTAAAATGAAACGAAACGAACAGAAACACCGGAAATTTTGTTGTGCGTTTCATTTCCGTTACTGCAATATGAGTGAATTGCTTAAAATGCTAAAAAAAATCACAAAAAAATGAAATAAATGGTAACAAAATGGTAACGAAACGAATGAAAACGAAAACGATTTTTTTGCAAAAATTCATGAAAAACGGAAATGAACCGAAACGGACCCTCCAAACGACAAACGACAAACGAAATGCCGTTTTTTTTATTCATGCCCATCTCTACTTGAGACTTATGGTTTCCACCCACTGGGCGAAGTGGCTAAGTTACAAGGGTTACATCTCCTGCCCAGAAAGAATCTGTAAATTGCAGTTGGATAGACACCGCTAAGGTAGGGCTAATGCTCCACGCCCCCACAAAATATGACATTTGCAATGTTCAGTTTCTGCCATGCAGTTAAAAGATTACGGGTAATTCAAAGGAGCCCCGTGGCACAGTGAATAAACTGCAGTACTGCAGCCCAAACTCTACACATGACCTATATTCAGTCCCAATGTGCTTAGTAGTTGGCTTGAGGCTGACTCAGCCTTCCATCCTTCTGAGGTCAGTAAAATTCGTACCCCACCCCACTGGGGGGTGGGGAGGCAATCTGTAGCATAATTAAATCGTAAACCACCCACAGAATGGTCTAAGCACTAGGGGTGGTGATAAATACATCAAAACAATATTTGAAGCGTTGCATATTTTGAATTTCAGAAATTTTGTGAGATTCTCTTTCTCAAACCTGTGGCTGCTAAAATGTTGTAGCTGAGAAAGGAAACAAATGACAACCATTTTCTCCCCACTGGGGTCAAAGTGCAAGACGTTTGGGTGCATTTTTTGTGTTTCAGCACTTCTTCTTCAAAAAAAATAATGAATGTGTTCTTAGTACCATTTTTTTTTATGTGAGTGACCCTCCTGTTTTACACAAAAATGGGCAGAGGCTGAAGCTCTGTTAAAAACTGAGAACTAGGGATGGGCATAAAATGGAAAAATAGCGTTTCATTTGTTTCGTTTCTACTAGCAGTTCATTTCGTTTCATTTTTAAGCAAATTTTTGTAAAAAAATTCTTAATGAAACAAAACAATAACAAAATGATTCATTACTCTATAAAATGGCTCCCCTGGGTCCTAGAGGCACCAAAATTGGTGGGTAGCTTTTTACAAGGGAACCACTTTACAGAGACATGAAACATTTCATTTTTGAAGGAGGAAATAAGTGTTTTGTTTTGTAATGAAACGCTGTCTGTGAAGATTCTCAGTCATCCAGGTGAGTTTATCTGGAAGTTGAGTCATGGCTACTGGACTTCTTTTTGAGAGATAGAAACGTTTCGCTGTTCATCCAAACAGCTTCCTCAGTCTGAATACAGCTAGTGCGAGTCCTCCATCTTACAGTCAGCTTTGACCTCTTGTCACCCTGGTCTGAATTAGGCTCATAAGATGAACAATGGCCTGAATAGGCTCGTTAGGGAGACAGTAGTATCCATAGCCTTAAAGTGAACAATGGCCTAAGGTGCTGCTGAAACCTATAAAGTATGGGTCCTTAGCTATGGCCTTGGTGGTGAAAGCTTTTTGATTTGTCTGGGTACTTTGGGAAGCACAGCCTGATAAGTAGCAGATAGACTCTGTTGAGGGAGGGATTTTCAATGCTTACATGAACCAGCGTTCCTGTACCAGGAGACTCCAATAACATCTGCCACCCCCACGCCTTTTGGGTGAGAGCCAGAAGGGGCTGCTTGCAGCTTTTCCCTGTGGGTGCTGTTTGGCTTTGGAGTCCCTGCTGCATGTTCATGGATATGGTGGGGAGTGGGAGGTAGGATCGTGGGGGTGAATGGGTGGATAACTGTTGCCATCAAGTATAAGAGATAGGACCCACAATAGAACTAAGGGAACAGGAAGGGGGGAGGGCAATGGATGGGGCAGCCATTGGAATTGTGCTGGGTAGGGGAAGGTATGGTGGTAGGAGTGGAACATGCCCGCCTAGGAGAAGAGAGTTTAGATACCTTACATCTATCCCCTCTTCTAGTTCCACCCCTAGCCAGAAGGAATCAGGTGACCATATCAGCGAGCCCACAAGTCACACGGTGCTGTTGTTGAATGCCAGGTCGGTACAAAATAAGACCGCCCTCATCCATGATGTCATTCTGGATGAGGGTGCTGACCTGGCATGTATTACCGAGACCTGGGTGGGAGAGGAGGGTGGTGTCCCCCTCTCCCAGCTATGCCCGCCTGGGTACTCGGTCCAGCACCAGTGTCGCTTGAAGGGTCGGGGAGGGGGAGTTGCTATAGTCTACAGGAGTTCTATCTCCTTGACCAGACTTCCTGTCTCCTTGGGAGGAGGCCTGGAGGGCCTGTACTGTGTGTTGGGCTCACGAGACAGATTGGGGATTCTGTTGGTGTACCGCCCACCCTGCTGCGTACCAACAGTCTCCCTGCCTGAGCTGACGGAGGTTGTCTCGGACCTGGTGTTGCGGACCCCCAGACTGTTGGTACTGGGGGACCTCAACATCCATGCTGAGGCAACCTTGAATGGGGCGGCTCAGGACTTCATGGCCGCCATGACAACCATGGGGCTGTCTCAATATGTCAACGGCCCAACACATGAGAAGGGCCATACTTTAGACCAGGTCTTCTCAACGGGATTGGAGGATGGTGGTCTGGATGTGGAGGGGTTGGTTCTAACTCCATTGTCATGGTCAGACCACTTTCTGGTCAAGTTTAGGCTATTAGCTTCTTCTACCCTCTGCAAGGGTGGGGGATCTATTCAGATGATCCGCCCTCGGAGACTAATGGATCCAGATGGTTTCCTGAAAGCTCTGGGGGATTATCCATCTGATATGGCCGGCGCTCCTGTCGAAGCTCAGGTCACCCTGTGGAATAGGGAAATGTCCCGGGCGGTTGACACGATTGCACCTAAGCGCCCTCTCCCCTTACGCAGAGCCCAGACAGCTCCTTGGTATACATCTGAGCTGCGGGCAATGAAGCAGGAGGGGAGATGGCTGGAGCGCAAGTGCAGAAAATATCACTGTGAGTCCGATCGAACACGGCTTAGAGCCCATTATCGGGCCTATTCCGTGGCGATACGGTTTGCGAAAAGGCAATATTTCACAAACCGTATTGCTTCTTCAGAGTGCCGTCCAGCAGAGCTGTTTCGGGTGGTCCGGGACCTTCTTCAACCGAGAAATACGATGGAGGTTCTAGACCACTCAGCAGCCCGCTGTGAGGAGTTTGCTGTCCACTTTGAGGAAAAAATCGCTCAGATTCGCAGGGAATTGGACTCCACTATTGGTGCAGAATCAAGGGATGTGTCCAGTGTGCCGTGCTTAGGTCCAGTATTATTGGATGAGTTTCAATTATTGAGACCCGATGATGTGGACAGGGTGCTTGGATCTGTCCGTGCTACCACTACGCCACTCGACCCTTGCCCTTCTTGGCTAATTGAAAGATCTGCCAGGGGAGTTCGCACCTGGGTCCAGGAAGCTGTAAACGCCTAATAAGAGAGGGAGTGGTCCCTGCTGCATTAAAAGAGGCAGTAATTAGGCCACTCCTTAAAAAAACCTAACCTGGACCCAGGGCTGGTGGCTAACTACCGTCCAGTAGCGAACCTCCCTTATTTGGGCAAGGTGTTGGAGCGGGTGGTGGCCGGGCAACTCCAGGCACTGCTGGATGAAACAGATTTTCTGGATCCATTTCAATCTGGTTTCAGGCCGGGTTTTGGTACAGAGACTGCCTTGGTCGCCCTGTATGATGACCTTTGCTGGGAGAGAGACAGGGGGAGTGCAACCCTGTTGATACTCCTGGACCTCTCAGCGGCTTTCGACACCATCGACCATGGTGTCCTTCTGGATAGGCTGGCCAGGTTGGGAGTCGGAGGCACCGCTTTGCGGTGGTTCCATTCCTTCCTGGCTGACCGTGTCCAGAAGGTGGTGCTGGGGGACAGTTGCTCTGCCCCGTGGCATTTATGTCATGGGGTTCCTCAGGGCTCTATACTGTCTCCCATGCTGTTCAACATTTACATGGAACCACTGGGAGAGGTCATCGGGAGGTTTGGGCTGAGGACTCAGCAATATGCTGATGATACTCAGCTCTACCTCTCGTTTTCCACCAATCCAGGTGAGGCAGTTTCTGTGCTGAACTCGTGTCTGGGCCAGATAATGGACTGGATGAGGGTTAACAAATTGAAACTCAATCCAGACAAGACGGAAGTGCTGTTAGTGGGTGCTTCGCCAGACAGGTTAGAGGGCCACTTCCCTGTTCTGGACGGGGTTGCACTCCCCCTAAGGGACAGGGTCCGCAGCTTGGGGGTGCTCCTGGACCCCGGTCTAACTCTGGAAGCCCAGGTGGACTCGGTGGCCAGGGGTGCCTTTCTCCAGCTGCGGAAAATATATCAGCTACGCCCCTACCTGGATGAACGGAGCCTCATAACAGTTACGCATGCACTGGTAACATCCCGTATTGATTACTGCAATGCGCTCTACATGGGGCTGCCTTTGAAGACGGTTCGGCGATTGCAACTGGTTCAGAATCGTGCAGCGCGGCTAGTAAGTGGTGGGGCCGCTCGGGATCACATCACGCCGATTCTGCATAGCCTACATTGGCTACCAGTTGCTGCCCGAGCCCAATTCAAAGTGCTTGTTTTGACATATAAAGCCCTAAATGGCTTAGGACCTGGATACCTGAAGGACCGCCTCCTTCCATATGAACCTACCCGGCAATTAAGATCAAGCCAGGGGGCCCTCTTGAAAGAGCCATCCCTCAAGGAGGTAAGAGGGATGGCTTGCAGACACAGGGCCTTCTCGGCAGCTGCCCCCAAGCTATGGAATGCCCTCCCGAGTGAGATCCGCCTGGCGCCAACACTGATGACATTTCGGCGCCAGGTAAAAACCTTCCTGTTCCAGAAGTTTTTTAATTGATATAATTTAGATTGTGAGTCTTCTGGTGGCAATTTTAGTGTGATGTTTTTAGTATAAGGTTTTATTGTTGTTTTAATTATTTATTGTTGTTTGATGTTTTTTAACTGTTTTAATCCCTTGATTGTAAGCCGCCCAGAGACCTTTGGGTAGTGGGCGGCATATAAGTTGTAAAAATAAATAAATAAAATAAAATAAATAAATGAATGGCCTCCCTTACTCCTCTTTCAAACCACCTCTCTTCTTTGTCTAATATGTGTACATCCTCATCTTTGAAAGAGTGCCATTTGTCCTTCAATTGGAGGTGTACTGCTGATTCTAGTCTTGAGCTGTTACCCCTCCTATGTTGGGCCATCCTTCTGTTTAATGGCTCTTTAGTTTCTCCAATGTAGAGGTCTGAACACTCTTCACTGCAAACACCACATCCCTGTTTCAGCACCTTAGGCCATTGTTCACCTTAAGGCTATGGATACTATTGTCTCCCTAACAAGCCTATTCAGGCCATTGTTCATCTTATGAGCCTAATTCAGGCCAGGGTGACAAGAGGCCAAGCTGCCTATAAAATGGAGGATTTGTACTAGCTGTATTCAGACCGATGAAGCTGTTTGGATGAACAGCAAAACGTTTCTATCTCTCAAAAAGAAGTCCAGTAGCCATGACTCAACTTCCAGGTAATGAAACGCTGTTTCCTGTTCCATTTTGTAATGTTTTGAAAGCTTACAAAATGACAAAACTGTGTGTCCTTTTTTGGTCAGGTGCCCATCTCTACCGAGAACTAACAGATACACAGGCTTGCTCAATTTCTGGCCTTTTCCCTCAAGGTCTCCCTTAGAAATTTGAATTGACTCTGAAATTCACATTTCAAAATGAAACTTCCAGCAGTTTCTGGGGCTTGACTTTGGAATGTCAATATTTCTGGCCTTGTGGGTCTGTGGAATGAAGATGCCTCTTGCATCTTCAAACCGTTCTACGCCTCTCTCCCACAGGTTTGGATAATGCTGAACCCCACAGACCCCGGGATCTTAGCACAGGCCAAAAGCTCCCATCCAGAAAAGCCCTTTAATCCACCTATTGTTAAAAAGTATTGTTAATAAACACATAATATAATAGTCTAAGCAAACAGATGAGGCTGAAGCCTGGAAAATGAAGCAGAAAGCCTTGGGCACAAGGGAGAACATTTTGGACGACTTTCCTCCTTCGAGCTAATTGATAAAGGAGTTAAGTGGGGGCAGCCATGGGCACAGAGCCCCCGGAGCGGCGGAATTAATTTTCTTGCCAGAAAGGGATCCAAACAGAGCTTCCATCTTCAGAGGCATTCTACCTGTGTCTGAATATGGAGCAAACATCATTGGATGAACAAAAGGGAAAGGCTGATGCACTCATGAGCTTTGGAAGCAGCTTTCCTTCATGCCATGCAGTCCAGATGTTGGGGAATCGCAGCTCCCAAGCATCCAGGGGTTGCTGGTTGAGGAATGACTGGGTTTGCAGGCCCAACACATCTGGGGAGGGTGACTGTTCTGAAAACAGCTGGCCAAGCGCTGACTGAAGGCTAAGTCAGCATCCCATGGGGTGGCTGCCCTTCGGCGTTGGTTCCTGACGGTGGCCACCACTTAAGGTCCATGGCATGCATTGGCTCCAACTGGTAATATTGGATGCCAACTGGGGCTTTATTTGGGAGGATGGGGCTGTGAATCTTAAAGCCGGTGAAGTCTTAGAAACAGGATGAGTCGCAGAGGCCAGAAATTTTTTGATCGGCATGGAAACAGTTGTACACCACACGGGGAAAAATTAAAAAGCGAAGGTTGCAGCTTATATACCACCTCATGGTGCTGAAAGCACTCTCTGCCTGATTTACAGTTTAGTTATGTGGGCTACACATTGCTTCCCCCGTACACACACACACAGACACAGTGACCAAGGTATTCATTGTACCAACCCCAATAGGCAGGAAGGCTAATTCGACCTCAAGCCAACTCCCTGGGTGCAAACCTGGGTTGTGAGCAGAGTTTCAGCTGCAGTACTGCAGTTTAAACGCTACACTACAATACCTCTATGTTGCCAGGCTTTCCTTCAGGTAGGGAAGGCCTGCAAGGGAGGCTTGAGAACCACAACCATGGCTATTTTCCTCCACTGGTTGGCTGTTCCAAAGCTATTCAGATAAAAGTCACATTTTGCAGGTGGGGAGACTGAACTTCGGGACAAAACCCCAGATCCTCAAAAGTGAAGAGCCAGTGAAAAGGAATGCTTTGCTGAAGACCCCCCACCCTGTGGCCAATTCCGTGCACCCCTTCCATTATTTTGGCTGGTGCTCCCATTGTGCACTGGCCTCAACTGACAACCGACCAGCTCCCAACCTCGACTGTCTCCAGTCCATGTGGTCCAATATTTTCCAACAAAATAGAAGTGGGAATCCAGGTTGGGCACACCCACGTACAGTAGTTCCCCGCCACAACGCGGTTCATATATTATGGTCTCAGTATATCACATTTTTTTTCTTGAGAGAAGCAGGCTTCCAAAGAGAGGTTTTTAACCCCCTCCTGGCACCTCAGCAAACAGACCTGGGGCTACTCCTGCCAGCTGTGCTTGCAAGGAGAGGCTTTTAACCCCCTCCTGGCACCTCAGCAAACAGACCTGGGGCTGCTCCTGC
>JAHTLZ010000193.1:682992-700751 GCA_023846285.1 Phrynocephalus versicolor
CACCTCAGCAAACAGACCTGGGGCTGCTCCTGCTGGCTGTGTTTGCAAAGAGAGGTTTTTAACCCCCTCCTGACACCTCAGCAAACAGACCTTGAGCTCCTGGCAGCAAGGTTTGCTGAGGTGTTAGGAGGCGGTTAAAAACCTCTCTTTGGAAATGTAGCCAGCTAAAGCAGCCCAAGGTCAGTTTACTGAGGCGTCTTTGTGGATTTTCCTTTATCGTGGGTGGATCAGGCACCTAACTCCCGCAATAAACAGGGGAGCACTGTACATGCACACACATGTACATCTCCAGTGCACAGTAGGATGGAGAATTTGAGAAGATGCCTGTGGTGTGTGAGATCATGTCTCTCCGGAGCTCTTAGCATGGAGAGCCTCCTGGCTCCCCTCACAGTGTGTGTTGAGTGTTCCAGAGGCTATACAGAGAATGGACCCTGCCCTGTTTCTGTGGAATCAAGCATCTGGAACCACATTTGCATGGTTCGTATTCTTCAATCTCCACCAGCCAGCTGGGGGAAGAAAACAGCACATGCTCGCTCGCTTGGACAGCCTCTGGCATGTCTGCTTGGATCCCTCCTTCAGTCAGAGAGAGAGAAAGTTGAAGCAGCCGGGATTAGTCCTGGTGTTCCACCACGATCAGCCTACATAATAACTAGAGATGGGCACAAAATGAACAATTTTTCATTTCCGTTTTTGTTTTTTCGTTTCGTTACGTAACAAAACGACAAATGAATTTTGTCCCTAAAATGAAACGAAACGAACAGAAACACCGGAAATTTTGTCGTGCGTTTCGTTTCCGTTACAGCAATATGAGTGAATTGCTTAAAATCCTAAAAAAAAAAATCACAAAAAATGAAATAAATGGTAACAAACAAATGAAAACGAAAACAATTTTTTTGCAAAAATTCACGAAAAACAGAAACGAACCGAAACAGACCCTACAAATGACAAACGAAATGCCATTTTTTTTAATTCGCGCCCATCTCTAATAATAACACCTTGCACATGGGTTTGTGGCTTTGGCTGTGGAGGCCAAGCCCCATTCTGGAAGGCCCAGGTGATTTAGGGCTGTTGTCGGAGGCTGGCATCCTTTAAAACAATCCCTGGTAGAAGCAGGGTGGGGTGGGGGGGAATCCATAAATTCAAATCAATCCCTGGTGGAAGGGGGGAAATCCATAAATCCTCAGGAAACCCGGCGAGAGATGGCAGGAAATGTGGCAGTCGTAATGTAAGGCTGCCTCTCGAGTGAGCCTAACCTTTTCCAAGACATGGAATCAAAACCTTTCCATGAGACAATGGGAGGCCTAAAAAGCCAAAGGGCTGACATGATCTTTCTTGGGCGCTGGGGGGGGGAGCGGTTTTCTCTCCGGCAGCTGTTGGGCCTCCTCCTGACGGCAGCATCTTGCAGGGGAACAAAAGCCCTGTAGGAGCCCGTTATAACCTCTTTCTGCGATAACCCCATCGTCCTTCTCTATCTAATATTGTAAACGGAATTCCCCGGTAACAATTTTTTTTCCCTCGGCCAGACTCCCGCGCTTCCAGGATTCTAAAGCAAAGAGAATCAAAGTTTGGCTTTTTAGGATTTTTGGACAGTTCTCTTCTGCCCTAGATAGTGGGGCTCGGAAGGAGGGATCCCAGTTGTGGCAGTCTAGCAACATCTGCTAGATTGCTCCTCGCCCACCCATCTGTCCTCCAAAGTCATGGGGATTTTCTTCAAGCAGCCTCATAAAATGGCCTCGCCAGGTCCAGCTCAGTGGGTTGGAGTGCCGGACTGCAGAGCCAGACAGGGGTCCAGAAGGCACCATGGAGAGAAGCAATAAAGAAAGATTTTAAATGCATGAATAAATAATAAGGACCAAGCAAGATGACCCACACCTGCACTCACCCACCCACAGAGAGAGGGGAGGCAACCTAGTGCTTCTCCCTTTTCATACCATCTAATGAGGTGGCATCCCTTGCAGTTTTAAGTTTTGTCCAGTGAGAGGAAGCCACAAAAGTTGGTGTGACAAATAAACAGATTGCCTCTACCACCCCCACCAAGAACACTGACAAAACCCAGCCAATGTGTGCCTGGAAAAAGTCTGGAGCATTTGAAGAAGAAGAAGAGGAAGAGGAGGAGGAGGAGGAGGAATCAGGAAGCAGAGATCTAGTCTCGTGCGCTCCCAGACACATTTGTTGGGGCCATTGTGAGATACAGGAAGCTGGACTAGATGGACTCTTGGCCTGATCCAGCAGGGCTCTTCTTATGTTCTTAAGAAGAAGAAGAAGAAGAAGAAGAAGAAGAAGAAGAAGAAGAAGAAGAAGAAGAAGAAGAAGAAGAAAGAAAGAAAGAAAGAAAGAAAGAAAGAAAGAAAGAAAGAAAGAAAGAAAAAGAAGCAGCCATCAAGTTAGTTTTGACCTACAGTGACTCTTTTCAGGGTTTCCCAGATGGCGAACCACTCAGAAGTGGTTGATTCTTCCCTTTTCTCAGGGGAGAACTGTGCAGCTTGCCCAAGGCAAAACAGGCTGGGTTTTCTCCCATGAAGCCCAGTGGGGGACTCGAACTCTCAACTTATAGGTATGAAAACAGAGATCTAAGCTACTGATTACTAGTAATCAACAACACCCAGAAGGCCACAATCATCATCATCATCATCATCATCATCATCATCATCATCATCATCATCAAAGCAAAGCAAAGTGTTCTGCTTATATACCGCCCCATACTACTACAAGTAGTCTCTGGGCGGTTTACAATTTTAATTACAGTGTGCAGGCTACACATTGCCCCCCCACCCCCAGCAAGCTGGGTCCTCATTTTACCGACCTCGGAAGGATGGAAGTCTGAGTGAACCTTGAGCCTGCTACCGGGAATTGAACCCAGGTCGTGAGCACAGTTTTACCTGCAGGACAGGCATTTAACCACTGCGCCATCTTAAAACTGTAGGGATGGAATGAACGCTCCAGATCATCCAGTTCGGCCCCTCTCAAGGCGGCTCGGTAGGGAATTGAACTCCCAACCTCTTGGGCTCTGCAGCCAGACGTCCTAAACTTCTGAGCCTCCCTGGTGACCTTTGGTCTTTGGCTTCCTGGAGATCCGATCCGTCAAGGATGCACAGCCGATGAGGAATCCCCTTCCCTGGCCCTGCCTTGATTTCTCCCGGGAATCTCAGACCTTCTGTTTTGCAAGGGACGAGCGGAAGGCTGCTGTGAGGGAGGAGAGGAGTCCTCCTCCCTAACCCCCCCCCCCACAAGCCCCATGTCTAATTTAAGCCTTCCGGCCCTTTCCTTGCTCCAGCACTACTACTTTGGCAGGGAAGGGGGGTGGTGAGTCATTGTACTGGCCTGTGCATTCACACACACACACACACACACACACACACACACACACACACACACACACACACACACACACACACTTCCTCCCCCAGTGCATTCCCAGGAGGCTGAGGAGACCTTTTTCTCTCCCCCCCTCCCCGCAAGCACCAGGAGCTTTAAAGACAGCAGACGCTTTGTCAGCCAGCCGGCTGGTTCTGTTAGCCGTTTGTCAGAGTCAATTAAAAGCTGCAAGCCTGATGGCTGCAAAGAATTCGCCCGGCTAATGCGATGCAAATGGTACAGGGCACTGGAGCTGCCTCAGCTGGTGCCAAACAGGATCTGGCCTTCTCCATGTTTGGGCGCAAAGGCTATTTTTTTTTCTCTGTTTCAGCCTCGCAAGGGTTTGGAGGGGAAGGCACAAACAAGATGGAAGCTTTCTCGAAGAAGCTCCAAAATACGGGACGGGGTGGGGGGAGACACCGCAGGGGGGCTGAAAGAAACTAGGTGGTGGAGACTGTTCCTGGCCAGGATCTTGTGTAAACCTTTGGGGGAGGGCTGTAAATTTTGGGTGCCCTCAGGACTCAAAAAAGGTGCAGCCGACTGAATATGGGAGGTGATGCGAGATGAGATCATCACCTCTGGGCCTCATGGAGAATCTGCAGTTGCAGAAGCAAGTCAGCATGGAAGAAGGGCAGAGGGGCTTTGTCTTAGAGCTTACTCATCTGGAGTACTGTGTCCAGTTCTGAGCGCCTCAATTTTAAAAGGATGTTGACAACCTCGAGCAGGTCCAGAGGAGGGCGACCAGGATGGTTGAGGGTCTGGAGGAAATGTCTTATGAGGAACGGCTTAGGGAACTGGGAATGTTTAGCCTCTCTAAAAGAAGACTGAGAGGGGATATGATAGCTATGTTTAAATATTTGAAAGGATGTCATATTGAAGAGGGAACAGGTTTGTTTTCCATGGCTTTAGAGACTAGGACTCAGGGCAATGGTTTCAAACTACAGGAAAAGAGATTCCATTTGAACGTTAGGAAGAACTTCATGACAGTTAGAGCTGTTCGGCAGTGGAATGTGCTGCCACGGAGGGTGGTAGAGTCTCCTTCTTTGACGGTATTTAAGCAGAGGCTGGATGGCCATCTGTCGGAAATATTGTGATGGGGGTTCCTGCATGGCAGGGGGTTGGACTGGATGGCCCTTGAGGTCTCTTCCAACTCTAGGATTCTATGATTCTATGGGTCAGCCCACCACCCCCTATGACAGAATGGGACCAGTCGGATGACATAAGATGGCCTCGATTGTTTTGTGATCCAAATGAGAAAGCTGGGGGGGGGGCAGGATTGGTCCTCTATCATTCCAGAGTTTAGGACAGGCAATAACAGGGTGGAGTGACCGGAAACCAGATTTCAACACAAAACCTCTTAATTGTTCAAACAACATGACGATGGCGCCAGTGACCTGCGGAGGTGGCGAGTGCTCCCACGTTGGCGACACTCAAAAGAAAAGCAAACCATCATCTGTCAGATCTGTTTTGATTTGGGTCCCTGCATTGCACAGGAGGTCGGGCTGGAGGTCAAAGCAGATTGGCGAAACGATTGCCCCATTTCCCCTTGAATGCCTCCAGCATTATTGGAGCACCCGCTACCTCCTGAAGTCATGGATTCCATTGCTGTACTACTCTAACAGTTGGGAAGTTTTTCCTGATAGTCAGCTGAAAGCTGGGTTCCCTTAATGGTGGTGATGGCATCTGGCCTGGATGCCTTCAAAAGGGGATTGGACAGATTACTGGAGGAAAAGTCCATCCCAGGTTACACACCATGAGGGAGATGTGTCATCTCCGGGCTTTAAACCAGGGTACTTCAAGGGCCAAATGCAGGGGAGTGGGATCAGGAGACAGATATCTAGTCTCATGCGCTCCCAAACACATCTGGTGGAGCCACTGTGAGATACAGGAAGTTGGAGTAGATGGGCCTTTGGCCTGGTCCAGCAGGGCTCTTCTTAAGGTTCTTATGTTCTTAAGTTGAGACCCTTGCGGTGCATCCTGCATTCTGGGATAATGGAGAACAGATCCTGGCCCTTCCTTGAAGGACAGCCTTCCAGGGATTGGAAGAGTGCTGTCCTAGTAGCTCCCCTCAGTCTTGTCTTCTCAAGGCTGAACAGGCCTAGTTCTTTCCGTCTTTCCTCACAGGGTTGGATCATCTTGGTCTCTCCCCACTTAGTCAATGGTTGTGAGATCATGGCCATTTTCTAGGCTGAGCTTGGCAGTGTTGGCTGTTCCTGGGCCAACCTGGCAGGCCCCCCTGAACTCTTTCCTCCTGAGCAGCCAGGAAACAGGGAAGGAGCATTTCTTAGCCTCGTCGTCACTGTCTGTGGCAAGCGTGACGTTATTTAGAGCTGTCTCCGAGTCTCTGTGAAGCTGTTTGGGTGGAGGTTGCAAACCAAAGAGCAGAGAGGAATGCCGCGCAGAAACGAATGCCTTTCCTGGCACAGAAGGGCAGGTGTGGGTCAGGTCCAGAGGCCTCATTCTTGACTGCGTTTTATTCATGGCCCTGTGCGTGCAGATCTCCAGTGCACACAGCAACACATCCACCGCTTTCAGTTTTGAAGAGGGCAATGGGGAGAGGTGATGCAGGCGCCCCTCACTTAATGATGGAGTTCCGTCCCAACAAAGAGGTCATTCAGTGAATCAGTTGTTAAGTGAGGAGCTGAAGGCGGGTGTCTTGTTGAGCCTGCCCTCCTTGCAGGGAGGCTCTCCAGGAGGCCATGGGGGAAGCAGAACAAAAAAAAAGGGGGTGGGAATAGAGTTGGAGGCGGCCAAGGCTCCACCCCACTTGGGTCCTTCTCCTCCCTGGAGGAGGCATTGTGATGGTCGCAGCAACACACGTCTCTTGGAAGCAGCAGAGGAAGAAAGAGGGGGCAGATGCTGTAGTAGCCCTTCTTTCTTCCCTCTGAGATGCTGACCAGTTTGACGCAGGCAAGCAGAAGGCGGCTGGATGCTTTGTTCCCATCCCTGTGGTCTGGAACAGCAGGTGTTTCCTCAGGCAACCATTAGGCAGTGCTGGTGGTGGTGGCAGCTTTGGCCTCTGTGGGATGGTTGTAATTCTGAGTGGTCATTAAACAGGTTGGCTGTTAAGTGAGGAGTGGCTGTACTCTCACAGTGATTCCACTCCCTGCCCATGTTTGTTGCAATGTGAAGATCGACTCTCCTCCGATGAAAGTGTCAGGTCTTCACCGACTTGATCTTGGAAGTCAGCATGAGAAACCACAGCCTTTGCCCTCTTACCGGCAAGGATGTTATGGTTTTTTTTTCTGGGGTCGTCAGCTGAGTTCTTGCCTTGGTGTGTGCATGTGTGGTGTTTTATGCAAAACGGACCATTTTGTGTTGCACGGTTGCATGGAGGCTTCAAACATCGGATGACTCCCACACTGTTTCAGATGTTGAAGCACTAAAACAAATTGCTTTGGTTTTTCGTAGCAAGTTGCCTGTTTTTCTGCATTTGTGGAAGGATTGAGGACACAAGATCCGTTCTGTGCAAAGCACAGAGGTCTCGAGGGAAGGGAAGCAAACTTTTTACGGAGGTGAATGATCCATCAGTCTTTAAAATCATACTACTGGCAAAGAATGAGGAATTCAACCCGTATTCTTTCTTGCCGTACTCTTGGTTTGACCACAACAGCTGCCTTTTCTCTCCACAGTCCCAAAGACACCATGAAAATTGAGACCGGTGTGGATGTTTACGGCAATCTCTAGCTGAAATCTGCATCCACCCACTCTACCTTCTCTTGGGGGGGGGGGGATAAATTACTTTATTTCCTAGAAGCTGAAGCACCAAATGTGTGTTCCACATCAATCCCAACAATGAGCATAACATACTTTTTAAAAGGGTACTTGGTTGCACCAGACTTTATAGAGTTCTTTTACTGTCTGCAGCGTAGTTCAGATTGAGGGCTGCGGACCCTGTGTTTACAAGGAGTGTGGAAGTCAAAATAAGAGACCAGGTCTCAGGATGTAAATAACTTTTATTCTGATTTAAAACATCTTGAGTGTTTTAAAACCAGAATAAAGATTGTTTACTTCCCCCCCTGCATCCTGAAACCTCGTCACACGTTGTGAGTTCTGTTACCGTTGGATTTATCCATTCCGTTCATCTCTACAAGGAGCGTAGGACCCTGTTCACAGCCCATAAAGGAGCAGGCAGCTTTCTCCAAATGCCCATGATTGTGAGCAGTGGATTCTGAGAATTGTAGTCTGAACCTGTGGTCTTCAAGAAAACACAAGATGCTTCCTTGCTTTCAAAACCCTTCTTGGTACAAATAATCTAGTCAAGCGAGCTCTTCCGCAAATCAGGTGCCACTACCAAACAGGCTGTGCACTGTGGACAATTGAGCCATTGCATTCTGAACCAGTTTAGATTTCCTCATACTTTGCATGGGCACCCCCCCCCCGTGTACAATTAATCCATGACAAGTCAATTTCCATCCCGGAGCATCCAACTGGACACTGTTTACTTTGGCTCAGTAAAAGGTGGGCACCATGCGGAGTGATGGGTCAGGTACAGCAAAGGAAGGCACTCTTGCAGCAATGCTTCACCGCCATCTAGGACCAAAGCCTGGACGCAAACAAAATGTCAGGTGGCTCCAAAACAAAAAAAAAACACGAAAAATGAAATGGAAAAGAAATCATATTCTGCCCATTTTTACTGGCAAATGGTTTGCCCATGGAAGTGCAGGGGATGCCTTTCACTTGGTATTTTTATCAATAGGTGAAAGATCTTTGTTAGCCAACACCCAACGAAGGGGCACCTTTTATTGGCGTCGTCTTCTTTCAAAGAAAGGGTCCTAAATTTCCACCTGGATTTTTCTGTCGCCTTTCTCCATCCCATTCCATGGGAGACACTGCGCCAAGACAGATTCTTGTCAGTCAGGAAGCAGAGGGAGTCGGAAAGCAGGGTTGCTGGCTGGCTGGCTTTCAACGGGAGGCAGCGACACCACCGGGCCTGACCTGACCTGACATTTCTCTTCATAGCATTTCCTAGTCTCCGTAGACGAGGCTTTGCAGAATACGAGGCATTTTTGACTTCCAAAGGAGGGATCGGGTGTGGACAGCCGACAGGGGCGACAACAAAGAGACGCTTGTGAGCGCTGCGGAGCGAGCCCTCAGGAGTCCGGTGAAAGCATTCTTGTGAGGTCACTGAGGGGGAAAATACCACAACGCAAACGGCACAACCCTGGAAATAGCATCGTAGAAGCCCCTGTGGCTGAATGAAGCCTCCGCTGTCATGTGCTATATTACCTTTCCTTCTGGCCAAATTCGCAGCGAGGGAAACGGAATCGCGAAGCGCTAAATCTTGGTGCCCTGTCACTGAAATCAGGAGCCCAGATCCAAAATTCCTTGGGCAGCCAAGTATGGTGGTCCAGGCAGGGCGGGAAGATTTCCCCGCAGCTTCGGCAGGGCTGTCTCCATTTGGGGTGTGGAAAGAGGCAGCGATGCAGGCAAAGGTCACTTGTGCCGAATGAATCACGGCTGGCGTCTTTCAAGATCAGAAGCAACCGTGTTCTTTCCAGGGTCAGAGGCAAAGAAAATCGTCCCCTCCGGTGATATTTAGGGACAGACTGAGCAAGCTTTGTCTTCCCATCTGGCTCCGTGCGGCTGTTTGAACAGTTTACTTTGGCCCCCACTGTGGGTGGGGAGAGCCACTGCCTCACAGAGCAAGCAACCTCCCTTATGAGGAAAGGCTAAAACATTTGGGGCTCTTTAGTCTGGAAAAAAGGCGCCTGAGGGGGGATATGATTGAGACGTACAAAATAATGCAGGGCATGAGTAAAGTGGATAGAGGGACGCTCTTCTCCCTCTCCCAGAATACCAGAACTAGGGGACATCCACTCAAATTGACGGCTGGGAGTGTAAGAACAGACAAAAGAAAATATTTTTTCACCCAGCGCATTGTTAGTCTATGGAACTCCCTGCCACAGGATGTGGTGATGGCATCTGGCCTGGATGCCTTCAAAAGGGGATTGGACAGATTCCTGGAGGGGAAGTCCATCACAGGTGGCAAACCATGATGGAGATGTGTCATCTCCAGGCATAAAGCCGGGGTCCTTCAAGGGCCAGATGCAGGGGAATGGACTATCAGGAGACAGAGATCTAGTCTCATGTGCTCCCAAACGCATCTGGTGGGGCCACTGTGAGATATAGGAAGCTGGACTAGATGGGCCTTTGGCCTGATCCAGCATGACTCTTCTTATGTTCTTATAAACGTCTGACACCGCAGGGCAGTGCCTAGGAGAGCCAGTTACCACGAGGGAGTGGACCAAGCCGGGAGGTGGCCTCGGGGGACCAGGCTTGGCTCCTTCCATGCAAGGAAGGGGTGGCCACAACCATTTCCCAAGAGGGTTTTCCAAAGAGGTTGGACACCTTGGCAGAAGGATGGCTGTGATGGCCACGGGATCCGAAGGCCAAAGCACTTAGCACCAGATCAAGAGCTGGGAAAGGCCAGCCACCTTGGCAGAGGACCTGGAGCTATGCCTCAGTGAGGAAAGGTACACAGTGTTTGCTGCTGTTGAGCAGAGCTGAAAAGCCCAGGAAGGGGAGATGGGATAGAAGAGCATAAAACTAAGCTCCAGAGGGATCTCTCGAATCTGGGGGAGTGGGCAAACTAGTGGCAAATGAGCTTCAACATTAGCAAGTGAAGAGTGATGCATGTTGGGACAAAAAAAAATACGTTTATAAACTGATGGGGTCTGAGCTCTCTGCAATAGACATGGGCACGACCAGAAAAAATGACGTTTCGAGTTTTCGTTTGTCAGAACGGGTCTGTTTCGGGTCGTTTCCGTTTGTCATGAAATTTTTCAAAAATTTGTCGTTTCGTCCTTTCGTTTGTCGTTTCCACCGCGATTTAGCACGATTTGACTTCCCAGAGCATAGGGGCGTCCCGCAATCAGGGCCGGCGCTAGGTGTTTTTGCGCCCTAGGCAGCGGGCGGGGCGGGCGGCGGGGGGGAGGTACGGGCGGGCGGCGACAGCGGCAGGGGGGAAGTGCGGGCGGGCGAGTGGGCAGACGGCAGCCGCGGGCGTGTAGAGGCGCAGGCCGGCAGGCAAGTGGGCAGTTAGGATATCACTTAGGATAGAGGTTCTGTTCTTGGCTTGCACCCCAAATGTGTGTGTGTGCAAGCAAATTGAAGTTGGGAAAATAGAAAATAAATGGTAGTATATAATATATTTTTAAAATAAATCCACACCTTCCACTCCCAGTCGAACCTCCCCCTTTATCCAATATCAGAAAAAAATCCTCACAAACTGCCAGAGAAGAAATAAAGAATAAACTGTTATTCCCTTCAGCAGACAAAGCTGCAGGGAATCAAAGAAATTATTTTCTAAATTCAGTTCCCTCCCTGCCTGCCTAACTTAAATCCTAAAGCCTCCAGCCTCCCTCCTCAATCTCGATCGGATCACACCAGCACCAGCAGCCAGCCCTCCTCCCTCAACCACATCCATACACCCGACTGCGATTTCTGGAAGGTGCCTCGGCTTTTTATGCCCTCCGAGACATCCAGAAGTGTCAGTCAAAAACCTAACGATGCCATTGGTGGAATGGTTCAAAAAATTTGCATGGTCCTATCCCATACCCAGCCCAAATGGGCAGGTCTAAAAAAATAAAAAATAAAATAAAATAAAATCAATACAACGTTTTATTGCTATAAAAAACCCCACTGCTGCTACTATTAAAATTCAGGCATTTAAAATAAATAAATTTCACATGTTTCTGTGGTGATTTGGTGTGTTTTTTGACCACGATTTCAAAAGAAAAATTGCCGTCGCCATTTTGGATTCCCCCCCCACCGCATGGCATGGCGAGACAGACGACGAGGATGACCCCCCCCCAGCCTAGTGCAAGCAGCCCAGGACAGGAGAAGAGGGGGGGAAAGGCCGGGGACCCCCCAGAAACCACCCCTCTGGTAGGTGGCAAAGCCTCAAGCAGGCATATTTTCGCCTGCTTCTTTGCTGGGAGTCGGGTTTTTTTAAAAAAAACTTTAAAAAACTTTTTCTGTGCTTCGCATTGCGCGATCGCCGCGATGCCACAAACGAAAACGACCAATTTTTTCTTTTTTCGGTTCGAGTTCGAGTTCTGACGGCTTAATTATCGTTACCGTTTCCGTTACGTAACGGAAACGATAAGCGAAAACGGAAACGACAATTTCGCCGAGTCATGCCCATGTCTACTCTGCAACAAACCAGGAAAGGGGCCTTTGTGTCCTGGTGGACAGCTCAATGAAGGTGTCAACCCAGTGTGGCGCAGCATGGAGAACAAGGGCGTCAATGGCTCTCATGATGGATGCCTAAGGAGAACCCCTGGGTTGGAGAGAGAGGCAGGGTATCTCTTGGTGCCATTTGCAGGGAATTGTAAGCAGGTGAATACATCTGCTTGGGAATACCCTGAAGCAAATGGGGAGCCACGGTGTGAGACAGAATACTGGACTGGATGGGCTGTGGTAGCCTGTTCAAGCAAGGCTCTTCTTATGTTCTTAGGTGCAGAGGATAGGAAGGGAGGGAGATTTCCCTTCTCCCTTCTGTTGCAGGAACCCAGCAGGGTGACCCAGGGACGTTGAATGAGAGCTGACATAGTAAGAGGCATGAAAGGACATGCAGACTTTCCTCCAGTGCACGTGGAACCTATGGCCTCAAGAAGCAACGGAGGCTTGGGCTGTCATTAAATGGAGATTGTGCAGATCTATCACAGGCAAGGTTTTCAACGACTGTGTAGGAGCTCCAGTGTCCAGGGCATGTATCTTTCTCTACAGCTTGGTAGGGTGCCCTTGATCTCCCTGGCCTAGGTGAGGGCTTCCCGAGGGTTGGCCCCAGTGAAAGCAAGGTGCCAATCCAGAGAGAGGCCTTGGGTCGGCTCCCGTATCATAAGAACATTAGAAACCAGAAGAGCCCTGCTGGATCAGAGCAACGGCCCATCTAGTCCAGCTTCCTGTATCTCCCAGAGGCCCCACCAAATGCCTCTGGGAGCGCACGAGACTAGATATCTGTCTCCTGATACCACTCCCCTGCATCTGGCCCTTGAAGCACCCCGGTTTTAAGACTAGAGATTACACATCTCCATCACGGTTTGTCACCTGTGATGGACTTCTACTCCAGGAATCTGTCCAATCCCCTTTTGAAGGCATCCAGGCCAGATGCCATCACCACATCCTGTGGCAGGGAGTTCCATAGACTTACAACGCGCTGGGTGGAAAAAATATTTTCTTTTGTCAGTTCTTACTCTCCCAGCCCTCAATTTGAGTGTATGTCCCCTAGTTCTGGTATTTTGTGAGAGGGAGAAGAGCTTCCCTCTATCCACTTTACTCATGCCCTGCATTATATCCATGCCCGTCTTACATTCTCGTGAACTAAAGCAAGTCCACAGGCCACCTTGGCCTGCCTTCAGCTCCATCTTGGACTACTGAACTCCCTAAGGGCCAGAATAACTGTTCTCTGATATATTTTTTTCAAAGGAAATTCAAGCTCATTCCGCTGTAGCCAAACAGTTGCATCGCCGAACGGCAGATCAGCTTGGTCTGCCACTTGAAAACAGCTCAACCGTCTGAGAAAAACAAGTTTACAGCCTGGGCACCTGTCCACATTGCTAGCCCACACTTCCTTGGATGCTTCTGGTTTTCCGATGCGGGTTAGAAACAAACACATCATTCCATGCCTTTGAGCGTTGATTTCCTCAAGCGGTTCTGGTTTTTCACGTGGTGGGGAAACGCGTGTGTGGGTTGTTTGAAGACGAGTTGCTGCTGCTGCCGCCGCCGCCAATGGAGTATTTCCATTGTGTGGCGTCATCTTCAGTCTTCTGGATATGGATAGAATCCCGTAAAATGCAAGCATCCCATCAAATGACTGTGGAAGATCATTTCTTGAAAGTGGTCCTTCTCAAGTCTCGGTCCTCCTAATAGCTTCAGATTTAGAGCCGGAGGTCCATTGGAGCCACACATCTCACAGAGCTGTGAAAGTGCTGGATCCCAGCCGTGGACGGCATGAAACGGTTCAGAGCTAATGGCCAGAATCTTCTTGGTGTTTATGCAAGGTTGGCATAACTTTCCACAGCCAATGGTGGTTGAGGGAGAAGGCCCTGGGGCACCTCTTAGTTGCACAGCCAAGTGCAAGGCAAGGCATGTGGCGGAGGTATACTGTGATTGGCAACTTGTCAATTAGCTGCAATTAGAATTCTGGCCACTGTAGTATCTGTAGCATCAACAGTTATTGGGGCTACCAATGAAAAGCCTCAGGAAACTTCAACGGGTCCAAAATGCAGCAGCCAGATTGCTGACTGGGGTGGGTTACAGAGATCACATTACACCCCTATTAAAGCAGCTCCACTGGTTGCCAATCAGCTCTCGGGTACAATTCAAAGTGCTGACCTTAACCTACAAAGCACTGTCCAGCCTGGGTCCGAGGTACCTCAAAGATTGACTCTCATAGTATGAACCGACTCGGGTGTCCGACTCGGGTGTTAAGGTCATCAGGAGAGGCCCTTCTCTCCAACCTGCCATCCTCACAGGTACGTCTAGTGGGAACCCATGAAAGGGCCTTCTCGGCTGCTGCGCCCAGACTCTGGAACTCCCTCCCACTGGAGGACAGGACTGCCCCATCTCTGTTGTCCTTCTGGAAACAGGCAAGGACCTTTCTCTTCAAGCAAGCTTTCCCTGAATGATGGTCTACCTATTATGTGTTTTTCATATAAATCTATATGATCACATACACGTTGTGTTTATAACTACTTATAACCTTGTGTGATTGTATTGACACTATGTTTTCAATGTTAGTTTCCCCTCACTCATAGCTTTTACATGGAATTTTACCCTCCCTTTAACTGCTCACATTCTCTTTTAGCTTTAATGTTGTCTTTTAATGCTGTAAGACAGTGATGGCAAACCTATTAGAGGCTCAGTGCCCAAACTGCGATTCATAACCCACTAATTTTTCTCAAAGTGCCAATACAGCAATTTAACCTGAATACAAGTGGCTGTGTTCGCCAACACTGCTGTAAGATGTTCCTCAATTCCCTGTTCTCAGACTTGAATATGTCTTAATTGTAGAAGTTTCAGAGAGGATAGCTGTGTTAGTCTTTTCAAGAATTTCAGGCAAAGATCAAAGAAAAACAAAACAAAACAAAACAAAGACACAAATCATGTGGCACCTTAAAGACTAACTTTCATATTTTAATGTAACATTTTGTGGACATGTCCACTTCTTCAGACATTAATTGTACCGGTCTGTATATTGTCCTTCATTACTGTAAGCCGCCTTGGGTCCTTTTCCAAGAAGAAAAACAGGGTAAAAATACTGTAAACAAACAAATGAATACATAAATGAATAGTATGGATGTACTTTGTTTTTGTCTAATTCTTTTTTTGTAGCCTTCCAAGTTGGTGGTTGTCTGTTATAGAGTTTTAATTACAGTAATGCAGGCTACATGTCCCCCCCCCCCCAGCAAGCTGGGTCCTCATTTTACCGACCTCGGAAGGATAGAAGGCTGAGTCAACCTTGAGCCTGCTACCGGGGATTGAACCCCGGGTCGTGAGCACAGTTTTATTTTTAGTACAGGCATCTAACCAGTGCGCCACAGACCTCCTTTTCAAAGGATCAAATTAATGTCTTGTTTGACTCCCATTTCTTCTGACTTGTGTGTTGTATGTAAGATACAGTGCGTGCTGAAGCCATAGCTGGCTTGTTCAGTGCTGCGGTGGTGGCCTCCGAAATGTTTGGCATGTTGTGGATCTGGCTGACTTGGGCAGGATCCGGCTTCTGCTAAATCAATTCAGAAAGAGCAAAAGTGCAGGTCTTTGAGCCCGTTCCTGCAACAACGGTTCAGGCATCTACTGTGACTGTTGGAGAGAGGGGCCCCTGTCCTCCGTAAGGTTTATTGGCTTCCTACAGAGAATTTATAGAAGCCCCGCAGAACTGATGGCACTTTTCCCTTTCCTTGTACCTTTCCAAAATTAAAGGTAGCTTTGTAAAAGCCAACATTATAATGCCATTGTACAAGATGAAAGTACAATTCTGGTCCCCGCATCTCAAAAAAGACATCATGGAACTGGAAAAGGTGCAAAAGAGAGCAACGAACATTATTACTGGGCTGGGGGACCTCCCTTATGAGGAAAGGCTAAAACATTTGGGGCGCTTTAGTCTGGAAAAAAGGGCACAAGTGAAGTGGATAGAGGGATGCTCTACTCCCACACACAAAATACCAGAACTAGGGGACATCCACTCAAATTGAGGTTTGGGAGAGTGAGAACAGACAAAAGAAAATATTTATTCACCCAGCATCGGTTAGTCTGTGGAACTCCCTGCCACAGGATGTGGTGATGGCATCTGGCCTGGATGCCTTCAAAAGGGGATTAGACAGATTCCTGGAGGAGAAGTCTATTCCAGGTGACAAACCATGATGGAGATGTGTCATCTCCAGGCTTAAAACCGGGGGCCAGATGCAGGTGAGTGGTATCAGGAGGACAGATATCTAGTCTCATGCGCTCCCAGACGCATCTGGTGGGGCCACTGTGAGATACAGGAAGCTGGGCTAGATGGGCCTTTGGCCTGATCCAGCAGGGCTCTTCTTAGGTTCTTAGGTTCTATGCCGTGTGGAACCCTCCCATTCTCTGTCTGCCCTGAGACTTTTTCAAGCATCCAGTTGCCAGTATGTTTAATGGGAGGTATAAAACTTCCGTCTTCCACAAATATCAGCATCACGACACACCTTCCAAGGCAGGGCTTGAGGAAGGGTCTCCAAGAGCATAAAACGGTGCAGGCTGTCATATGTAGTGGTTGGCCTTGAATCAAGCGATCCTGTGCAGGATCTCCGGGATGTCAGAAGAGTATTTGTTATGATGATGATTTTGAACTCCAATACTCAGATCCCTTGCCGAAGAAGGTAGCTTTGTAAAAGCACACCTCTGGTTGGTGTCAGGCTGGATGTGTCTAATGGCGCTTGGTCTCTCCCGGTCATCCCAAGGGAGATGCATCTGGTCCCAGTGATTAATGCAGATCTTTCTCCTGCTGTCACTTATCCTGAGTATAAAGCCACACGGAGAGGAATTCAGTGATTATTCACTTAATTCCTCTGTGTGTGACTTTATGCTCACGTTAAGTGTGTGTGTTTCTCACCGATTCCTTCCAGATTTTTCAAGGAGGAAGTTCTGGAGCAGTCAAGGTAAGTCTTCAGAAACACAACTGTTCGGTGTTTAAGAGGAGAAAATAACAACCCAGGTCCATTCAGATCAGGATAAAGTGGCTTTGGGTGTGGATGTGGGGCTGTGTACTGTCTTGGCTGGTTCTGTTTGACAACACAGCTTGCAAAGCATCTGACGGAAATACTGTGATGGGGGTTCCTGTGTGGTAGGGGGTTGGACTGGATGGCCCTTGAGGTCTCTTCCAACTCTATGATTCCATGATTCTATGATACTTTGATGTGGGGTTCCTGCATGGCAGGGGGTTGGATGGATGGCCCTTGAGGTCTCTTCCAACTCTATGATTCCATGATTCTATGATACTTTGATTTGGGGTTCCTGCATGGCAGGGGGTTGGATGGATGGCCCTTGAGGTCTCTTCCAACTCTATGATTCTATGAACCCATCACATCAGATCATTCGCTAGAGGAGGAAGGCAGCGAGAAGCATCCTCTCGCATGTTCTGCCTGCCTGAAGCTGCTCTGTGCCCTGGGCGTTCGGCATGAGACGACTTTTGGCTCTTGGCCCACCTTGAACCTCAGACTCCTGTCTCCACAACTCAGCGTACTTTCCCCTTGGAAGCTTTCCCGAAGGGCTGCTTGAAGTGGGCACCAAAAAATGCCAAGCACTCATGAAAGCAACAGTTTTGACGTCTCAAGGAGGAAGGAAAAGGGGCATTTTTGTGTTTGGAAGGTACAAGGTGCGGCTCTGCTCCGGGGTTTATTTGCTCGCCTTGGTGTTCCTGCCAGGACGTGTGCTCAGTAGGGAACGCCAAGTCCCCTGTTTCATAACCTCAACCTGGTGGAGAAGAAGGTGGGGCTGTTGCTGCTGGTGGTGCTCCTGTCTGATGGTCTCCAGGATACTTTTAGCATCCGTGGCTGGCCGGCCCTTTGCAGAGGTGGCCAGCTTTATCCGCTTGCTACCAGAGAAAAATCGCTGACCACCTCCACCTTCCAGAAGGGTGCAAGATTAAGGATCATGTTGAGAGGGGGTTGTCTTTTCCTCTTCTTCTTCTGGACACAGACTTCAAGAGAGATGTTGACAATTTGGAGCAAGTTCAGAGGAGGGAGAGAAGGATGATCAGGGGGCTGGAACACCAAGCCCTGTGTGGAAAAAACTAAGCAACTAGGCATGTTTAGCCTAGAGCAGTGGTTCTCAACCTTCCAAATGCCGCGACCCTTTAATACGGTTCCTCGTGTTGTGATGTCCCCCTTGCCCTGCTTGGAAGAGGCCACCAGCCCCCTTTGGCAGGCCACTGC
>JAHTLZ010000193.1:725852-738670 GCA_023846285.1 Phrynocephalus versicolor
AACTTTATTTCTATGTTGCTTTTCTCCCCGAAGGGGCCCGACTTGACTTGCTTTCTTCTGCAATTACTCAACTGACCGTGAGCAGGAAACTTTGATTTCCCTAATGTGAAATCCTGCCTGATTCATGTCTCTCCAACACCAATTCACCTTTTTCTTTGCTTCAAATAGTTATAAAAGCCAGCAGAACCTATCAGGAGGAAGTTGATTTGTAAGATAAAAAGGGAAAGTACTCTCCCTTACTCTCCAGGCTCCCTACTGCCAATTCTGAACACAGGTGAACACATGTTGGGTTTTGCTGTGAGCGTTGGGCATCTAAATCACCATTTCTCTTATGTCTGACTAACTGGACTTGTCTACAAAAGCTCACATTAAAAATGTAACCATTAGTTTTGAAGGTGCCACCATGTTGTTGCCTTTTTAAATTATTTAATTTTATCATTTGATTTTGGTTTTACCGATCGTGCTTGCACAGACTAACACGGCTCCCACTTCTACAACTAAATCATGACAGTGGACGAGTCAAACTCTACACGGTTCAAATGGCCAGTGGTGTTTTCAGGATCTGCAACCCTCTTTTCTCCCGTGTTGGCTCCTAGAGCTGGCTAGAGATCTTGTTCCCAGTACTTGGAGCCTGGGTCCTCGGTGTGTTTGAAGTGCCCCCCCAAGGTTGGTGTGAGGCGGTTCTCCAACGGCAGGCGGATTTAGCACGATGCAGATGAAATTATGGCCGTTTAAGGATTACAAAACCTAAATGACAAAAACGCTGGATGTGGAAGAAGCAGGTCCAAGGTCCGTAAGAGCTGGCGGGAAACTAGGAAATTCCATTATTTTTTCCTACATTTCCTAGAATAGTCGAGGCAGTGTTAAGATTTTCAGCAGATTGTCTGGTATCAGCACCGACACCGAGAGTACTTTCCATTGCCCAGAATTTACACACAGCGTACATGAAGAATCCAGATTCTCACATGGAAGTCTGTGTGCACAATATCATTCACTTATATAACTTATAAGTGAACAATGCAATAGAGTTATTAGCTTTGTGACAATTGTGACAGAGAGAGAGATCACACAGAACGTGACTTCTATACATACTATATGTTGTTGTTCAGTCGTGTCCGACTCTTTGTGACCCCATGGACCAGAGGTCGCCAGGCCTTCCTATCTTCTACTGCCTCCCAGAGTTTGGTCAAATCCATATTGGTTGTGTCGATGACAACGTCCAACCATCTCATTCTCTGCCGTCCTCTTTTCCTTTTGCCTTCAATCTTTCCCAACATCAGGGCCTTTTCCAATGAGTCCTCTCTCCTCATGAGGTGGCCAAAGTACTGGAGCCTCAGCTTCAAACTCTGTCCTTCCAGTAAACATTCGGGGTTGATTTCCTTCAGGATGGATAGGTTTGATCTCCTTGCAGTCCAGGGGACTCTCAAGACTCTTCTCCAGCACCACAGCTCAAAAGCATCGATTCTGCGGCGATCAGCCTTCTTTATAGTCCAGGTTTCACTTCCATACATCACTACTGGAAAAACCATAGCTTTGACTATCCTGACCTTAGTTGGCAAAGTGATGTCTCTGCTCTTTAGGATGCTATCGAGGTTTGCTATTGCTTTCCTCCCAAGAAGCCGGCGTCTTTTAATTTCGTTGCTGCAGTCGCCATCTGCAGTGATCAAGGAGCCCAAGAAAATAAACTCTGTCATTGCCTCCATTTCTTCCCCTTCTATTTGCCCTTCTGTTTGCTCAATTTTACTTCCCCTTCTCTCTGTACTATATGTACAGCCCCCCCAATCACATTTGATGAGACAGGTGTTCAACTAATATTCCATAATCTATCAAGACATACTGACTCTGTTATGTCTATTTTAGTACAGGACAAATTCACTCTTCCTACACCAACAGGGAGTTGGCTGGTCTGAATTCTGTGTAAATTGTGGTCATAAGCAGCCGATAGCCCATGATGTGGCACAGCCTGCACCTTGGGACACACGTCCCCAGTTTTAGCCGATAGCCATCAATTGAAGAGTTCCTTTTCTGATTTCACGGTGTGCAGCTTGCACACCATGATCCAAAGCCACAGAAGACTGAGAAAGGAACTCTTTAATTAGCAGAAACCTTCTGTCATTAGAGCACAACTGCTCTGTCGTTGAACAGATACAGCAACATAGTGACAACTGCAAGATCATCGTCTGCTATGGTTGACTCTTAGCAGGGCTGCCGTTCCCATGCCCTTCCGTAGGCAGCCTCATGTCTTTCCCAAGGTCTGATCCTGCACCTGTGGGGTTTTGCAAAGGGATAATGTCTATGGAACTCCCTGCCACAGGATGTGGTCCTGGCATCTGGCTTGGATGCCTTCAAAAGGGGATTGGACAGATTCCTGGAGGAAAAGTCCATCACAAGTAACAAACCATGATGGAGATGTGTAATATCCAGGCTTAAATAACAGGGTACTTCAAGGACCAGATGCAGGGGAGTGGTATCAGGAGACAGAGATCTAGTCTCGTGCTCTCCCAGAGGTATCTGGTGGGGCCACTGTGAGATACAGGAAGCTGGACTAGATGGGCCTTTGCCCTGATCCAGCATGGCTCTTCTTATGTTCTTATGTTCTTATGTAATGTTCCCTGAAGACAGGTGCCCATCCCATCCAGCCAACACTGGAACAGATCTGGACCAAGGAAATAATGTTTTCATCTTGCATCCTTCCATTCAATGTTTGAAAAGGTTGCCTTGAGAGCTCATCTCTTTACATTTTTCAGACAGTGTTGCTGTCATTGCGGTGACAATTACAAAACTACCTTGTTCGGTTTAACAGTCAGTACGGTAGAGAAACATCCTTGGCTGCTATTGCTGCTTCAGAAAATTTCAGTGTTACAAAGATAACACAGCCAGGAATTAGCAGAGAACTAAGATTTGATGGGTGGATTCCAGCCTGTGGTTTTCCTTGATAACCAGGGTCGTATGGCTGACCCAAGAAACTCTGGAGGGGAACAACCTCAAAATCCAGGCCCGAGATGATGACTATTTCAGATCCTGCGGCTTCGTTTGTCCAAGACAAGAAAGAGTGCTTCCGGCCACCCACACAAAATGCAGCATAACGGAAATCTGCCACTAAAACAGAAGACGGTCTAAGGAGGGCGAGTGGCCTGCAGAAAGTCCATTAATTGTCATCGGAGGGAGGGAGGGAGGGGGGTTGCCCTGCGGATCCGCCTCCCCTTCTTTCTGGATGAGCATTTCAGGAACCAACTCATCTGTTTTCTAAACAGCCAGAGGGAAAACGGAAAGCCCCCATATCTCTTCCAGGAGACATCATCCTACCTCCCAGGGTGCTATTCCAGACTGCTCTCTTCTGCTTTTTGCAAATTCAGCATTCCTGGGAAAGCCTGTTTTTAAAAAAGGGTCTCAACTGACAAATCTCCCAGTGCAGCTCACAAGGGCAAGGCTGTTTTTTCCCCGTTCTACCTGTCTCCTCTTGGGATTTGGTGGTGGTGGCCGGGAGGCTGTTTTGGGACAGGCTTGCCCTTGGCAAACGACCTTCTGCCTCGTTTTCTGGACATGTGATGGGCAGGAATGAGGAAAGCCAGGGCGATGCAAGGGGAGGGGAACCCATGACATCTGCGCCTGAACATAAGAACATAAGAAGAGCCCCGCTGGATCAGGCCAAAGGCCCATCTAGTCCAGCTTCCTGTATCTCACAGGGGCCCCACCAGATGCGTCTGGGAGCACATGAGACTAGATCTCTGTCTCCTGATACCATCCATGCCCTGCTTCTGGCCCTTGAAGGACCCTGGTTTTTTAAGACTGGAGATGACACATCTTCATCATAATTTGTGACCTGGAATGGACTTTTCTTCCAGGAATCTGTCCAATCCCCTTTGGAAGGCATTCAGGCCAGATGCCATCACCACATCCTGTGGCAGGGAGTTCTATAGACTTACAACGCGCTGGGTGAAAAAATATTTTCTTTTGTCAGTTCTTACTCTCCCAGCCCTCAATTTGAGTGGATGTCCCCTAGTTCTGGTATTTTGTGAGAGGGAGAAGAGCTTCCCTCTATCCACTTTGCTCATGCCCTGCATTATTTTGTACGTCTCAATCATATCCCCCCTCAGGCGCCTTTTTTCCAGACTAAAGAGCCCCAAATGTTTTAGCCTTTCTTCATAAGGGACAAAACCTTCTTCTTCCATCGTGCCCCGGCACCCTAAACCTCTCCAGTTTGGAGACGTTAGGCAGGATTAGGCCTGCCAGGGTCATGCAGTCCCTTCAGGCTATGCAGGAGGAGGCCGAGAGGAGAGGGTGCAGGCATGAATGCTTCGCCATGTGCTGGCCACAGCTGCCATAGGTGGCTTTCGGAGAGGATGAGACCAAGGCATTGGTGAATGAAGGGCTGTAGTGCTGGACAGATGTTCCGGCTAGGATCAGGGAACAGGCGTGGCTGCCCTCATGCCCGACTCCAGAGGCCGTTCCTCAGAGGGGCAGGAGACCCTCCTTCCTCTGTGTGGTGAAAATCTCCCAGCAGCATCTCGGGGTAAAACCTGGAACACTCCAGGATGAACCTGTACGGTGCTCTCTCACTAACTCTTGGAGATATCACAGGACCCCCATATCTGGATTCAGTATCCGCAGTTTCACCTATCCGTGGTCTGAAAACATTATATATAGCAGTATAATGTGACCAGTTCTGATAATGCATGATAAAATATTTTTCTGTGTTTTTTCCCTCCCTTTACTATACTATATATTTATCATTTGCTAATCTCCACTAATCTCTACCTGCAGGGATAGGGGGCAAAACCAATCCCTCGTGTATACGGGGTTTCTCTTATATAACCATATATTTATTAGGGTTTGGCAATTATATCAAGACAGCCAGTGTAATGTCCCCAAGACCAGCATTTACTGAAATCCATAAGAGCAGATTCTGCTCTGTTAAAGGCAATAATTGGGAAGGGCTGCTAATTCCCTAGAGGATAGGATGAAAATCCAAAAGGACCTTGCCAGATTAGAGTGCTGGCCCAAAACTAACTGAGTGGTTTTTAACAGAGAGAAATGTAGGGTACAGCATCTAGATAAAAAAAGAATGAATTGCACCGATATAGGATGGGAGACACCTGGCTGGAGAATAGTACCTGTGAAAGGGATCTGGGAATCTTGGTGGACCACAAATTGAACATGAGCCAGCAGTGTGATGCAGCGGCCAGGAAAGCCAATGCAATTCTTGGTTGCATCGACAGAACCATAGTGTCCAGATCAAGGGAAGTGATAGTACCACTCTATTCTGCTCTGGTCAGACCCCACCAGGAGTACTGTGTCCAGTTCTGTGCACCTCAATTTTTAAATAATGTTGACAACCTTGAGCGGGTACAGAGGAAGCTGACCAGGATGGTTAAAGGTCTGGAAGAAATGACTTATGAGGAGCAGCTTAGGGATCTGGGAATGTTTAGCCTTACAAAAACAAGGCTGAGAGGGGACTATGATAGCTATGTTTAAATAGTTGAAAGGGTGTCACATTGAAGAGGGGACTGGTTTGTTTTCCATTGCTTCAGAGACTAGGACTCGGGGCAATGGTCTCAAACTACAGGAAAAGAGATTCCATTTGAACATTAGGAAGAACTTCATAAAGCTGTTCGGCAGTGGAATATCCTGCCCCAAAGGAGGGTAGTGGAGCCACCTGTCAGAAATACTGTGATGGGGGTTCCTGCATGGCAGGGATGGCCCTTGAGGTCTCTTCCAACTCTGTGATTCTATGATACTTTTGTTTCTACCCTGGAAGAAGATCAAAAGGAGCTCGCTGAGAATATTGCAGGAGAGGCGGATCAAAGCAATTGGCCAATCTGGATGACTCTCTTCATGGCCCTGTGTGTGTTTCCGCTAGAGCTACATACGCTCTTTGCCTCAGTAGACTGTCTCTCCCGGCCGGTATTGAATGAGACACTTTCCTGAATCTGCAATACACCTCCTTACAAATTCTTAAGGCTTGCTTTTGGTCTGATCCATTTCTCAATCTCTCTCTCTCTCTCTCTCTCTCTCTCTCTCTCTCTCTCTCAATCTCCTTCCTTCCCTTGCTTTGCAGGAGGTCCTCTCCTCTTCAGCGATGTGAAGTTTGTCTACAACTCGGAGCAGCTGAATGGGACCCAGCGGGTGCTGCTGGACAACGTCATCTCGGAGGAGGAGTGTCAGGAACTGCACCGGGTCGCAAATGTGAGCATCAACTAGTTGCGACCAAACAGGTGCATGGCAGGATCAGCAGGGGCTGAACCTGGTGGGCATCAATGGGCATAGACTCAAAAAATTAACCAGGAAGTTTTCAGAAAATTGCCAGTTTGCAGGTTCGTGTCGGTTCGGGTTCGTTCAAACCAAAGCTCCTCAACTTCCCCGAACCAAAGAACTTATTTGCAATTTAGTGAACTCCCTGGCTCATTTCCCCCACCCCCTTCAGCCTGTCCCCTCCCTCTTCCCCTGCCTTTCTGAATTTTCTCACCACTGCTGATTCCTCTGCCTCCACCATCTTGAAAGGCAACCTCCATCAGGCATCTTTTTTTCCAGACTAAAGAGCCCCAAATGTTTTAGCCTTTCCTCATAAGGGAGGTGCCCCAGCCCAGTAATCATTTTAGTCGCTCTCTTCTGCACCTTTTCCAGTTCCACTATGTCTTTCTTGAGATGTGGTGACCAGAATTGTACACAATACTCCAGGTGGGGCCTTACTATTGTTTTGTATAATGGTATTATAATGTTGGCTGTTTTATTTTCAATCCCCTTTTTGATAATCCCTAGCATGGAATTGGCCTTCTTCACCGCTGCCACACATTGGGGAGACACCTTCATGGAGCTGTCCACCAACACACCAAGATCTCTTTCCTGATCCATCACGGATAGCTCTGAGCCCATGAGTTGATAGATAAAGTTTGGATTTTTTGCCCCAATATGCATTACTTTACATTTACACTTCCAAGGCCTTGATTCTCTGATTCTCTGACACCATTCTCCAGCATAGCACCTGCTGCTAAACAGCTGCCACAAGATAAGAACATAAGAACCTAAGAAGAGCCATGCTGGAACAGGCCAAAGCCCCATCTAGTCCAGCTTCTGGTATCTCACAGTGGCCGCACCAGATGTGTTTGGGAGCACATGAGACTAGATCTCTGTCTTCTGATACCACTCACTGGCATTTGGCCCTTGTAAGTACCCTGGTTTTAAGCCTGGAGATTACACATCTCCATCATGGTTTCTAAGCTGTGATGGATTTACATAAGAACATAAGAACATAAGAAGAGCCATGCTGGATTAGGCCAAAGGCCCATCTAGTCCAGCTTCCAGGAATCTGTCCAATCCCCTTTTGAAGGCATCTAGGCCAGATGCCATCACCACATCATGTGGCAGGGAGTTCCACGGACTAACAACGCGCTAACAGACTAACAAACGAAACAAGTGCCAGGTGTGTTGGCACCAAACAGGTCCTAGAACCCATACCTTGACCTGTCTTCTTTCTCTTTCAGGGCATTCTGATGGCTGGAGACGGATACCGGGGAAAGACCTCCCCTCACACCCCCAATGAAAAGTTTGAAGGGGCCACTGTCCTCAAAGCTCTCAAGGTTAGATTCCCCCCCCCCCCGCCGGACCCTCTTGCATTCCGCTCCCCCATTAGAAGGCCCAGTCCGGTTTGGAAAGGCAGGAGGGACAGTGAGGTGTAGTGGTTAGGTAGAGGTCATCTCCCCAACCTGGCCATGGAATTCAGTAGCTGTCTTACGCCACTTCCTCGTTCTCAGCCTGCCCTACTTCTGTGGGTTTTTGTGAGCGTAAAAAGTAGAAGAATGACATGTACTTTGACCTGGAATAGGTGAGAAAATGGGAAATAAAAATTTAAATAGCAATAGTGGTAGGTTATTTTTTACTTCTTTAATTGTTAGCATTCTGATATATTAGGGCCCCTGTGTCTGCAAGGAATCCGTTGCAAGACCACCACCACAACCCAGTGCAGGCGGAAAACTTTTAAAAGAGAATGCTATACAAAACAGGGTCTTTGGTGCCCTCTAGCGACCAGTTCTGGTAACTACAACTTTAGAAACTTGTATTTCTCGGACTTTTAATTTTTTAAATACAGTACTAGAGATGGGCACAAAACGAACAATTTTTCGTTTTTGTTTTTGTTTTTTCGTTTTGTTACACAACAAAACGACAAATAATTTTATCTCTAAAATGAAACGAAACGAACAGAAACACCAGAAATTTTGTCGTCCGTTTCGTTTTCATTACGGCAATACATTGAACTGCTTAAAAGCTAAACAAAATCACCAAAAAATTGAAATAAATAGTAAAGAAATGGTAACGAAACAAACGAAAACAATAAAATTTTTTTGCAAAAATTCATGAAAAACGGAAACGAACCGAAACGGACCCCACAAACGACAAACGAAACACCATTTTTTTAAATATTCGTGCCCATCTCTATACAGTACTGTATTTTAAGGCTGTGGAGAAATGAATCCGTGGGTATTGATCCCATAGATGAGGGGACCTCTTGGGCTCCCTTTTGCTTCTCGGTGGTGCGGTGTTGGCAGGAATCCTAGCAGTGCTCACTCTCTGAAAGGCCGACTCTTAATTCTGACCCAGTACCTTGTTGGTGGAATGGGGAATGATCAGAAGGAGTTTAAAGGTCCGGATCTGGTTTGCTTGCAGTTTGGCTACGAGGGGCGCGTCCCGCTGAGGAGCGCCCGCCTCTTCTACGACGTCAGCGAGAAAGCCCGCAAGATTGTGGAGTCTTACTTCCTGCTCAACTCCACACTCTATTTCTCCTACACGCACCTCGTGTGCAGGACGGCCCTCTCAGGTAAGGCGGAGATGAGAGGGAGGCCACGGGGTGGAATTTGGCCCTTCTGGTGGTGTTGCCTTGAGGACAAACCTCACTCGCCTGGCTTGGCCTTTGGGTCTCCCCCATCGCCCATCCTGATTTCTCTTTCTCCTTTGCTTTCCATGCAGAGATGGCCACACCGTAATGTGTCTCTGGCCACATGGATGGTTGGCAGTTTTAAAGTTGTCCAGTACCCTGAACAACTGGCTGCCTGACTGGGAGTTTTAAACAGATGGTTGTGTCTTACTGCTCTAAATGTGTTTGAGCATTGCTCTTTGTTTACCTTTTTTTTTTTAAAAAGTGTGGTGTTTGGTCATTTTTAGCATTTGCATCCTTACTGTTTTTAGCTTCTAATGCTGCCATTAATGATGCAAGTTGCCCATAAAGACAGACAGACAGACAGACAGAATCAGAATCAGAATACTTTTATTGGCCAAGTGTGGTTGGACACACCCAGAATTTGTTTTGGTAAAATATGTTCTCCATATATAAAAGGAAATATAAGAATCAGATAGTCAACAATAAAAACACAGTCCAACAAGACAACATAACCTATTATTTAAAAATAAAGAAGAGAAGTGAAAATTAATTATTCAACAGTTTGATAGCGCTTGGAAAGAAACTATCTTTCCAGACAGACAGACAGAGAGAGGGGGGGAGGGGGGATCGATTGGTTGGTTGGTTGGTTGGTTGGTTCAATTAGGATTGACGGGATGGATGGATGGATGGGGTGGACACGTGGATGGACAGACAGACAGACAGACAGACAGACAGATGGGGGGAGGGAGGGAGGGAGGGATTGCCTGATTGATTGATTGATTGATTGATTGGATTGATTGATTGATTGATTGATTGATCGATCGATCGATCGATTGATTGATTGGTTCAATTAGGATTGACGGGATGGATGGACGGATGGGGTGGACACATGGATGGACAGACAGACAGACAGAGAAATAGATGGACTCCACCTGTAAGCAAACCAGCAATACTTGCCTTTCACCACTGGGTGTAACTAAGGTGGAACCTCTGGGGCTTTAACCCAGGGTCCTGAAGTTTATACATAAAATATACCCCTGGAAAGATGCAAAGCCACCTATGGGGCTTTTCTACTGGAAGGGTACACACAGTTCCAGCAAAAGAGTGCTATACACACTCAGGAGAATGTGTGCAAAACCATGTAAAAGGGGATTGGACAGATTCCTGGAGGAAAAGTCCATCACATGTGACAAACCATGATGGAGATGTGTCATCTCCAGGCTTAAAACTGGGGTATTTCAAGGGCCAGATGCAGGGGAATGGTTGCAGGAGACAGATATCTAGTCTCGTGCGCTCCCAGAGGCATCTGGTGGGGCCACTGTGGCCTGATCCAGCATGGCGCTTCTTATGTTCTTATGCTCTTATGTTATGTTCTTATGTACAGCCCCCCCCCCGATTGTGAATACCACCCACGGGCACTACCCCAGGAAAGAAACCAGCAGGGCCCCAGGGCTCTTCCTCTTGTCTCTCTCCCTTCCCAGAATGTCCTCATTACTGATGTGCTAAACTGCAATCAGTCAATGCGTGGGATTTTAAAAATTACAACTTTGGGTGCATTCTTTCTATGTTTTTCCAGTCAATCCTTTGTTTGCTCTGTGTGTGTGTGTGTGTGTGTTTGAGAGGGGGGGGGCATGTGCTTACGAATCCGTGCACCTTGTTTCAAGAAAGGACCAAACCCTTGTCATGTACAGTGGCTTTGTGCATGCAGTGGTACCTCAACTTACAAATTTAATCCATTCCGAATGTGTGCTTTTAAGCCGAACTACTCTTAAGTTGGGGTAGCTATCTAAAAAATTGAAAAAAATAAGTTAAAAATGAAAAAATGAAAAAAAATTGTGAGTCGAGCAGACCATATCTAAAATTTGTAAGGCGGCAGTGAAAACGCCAACAGTTTTCCACTCTTAAGTCATATTGCTCTTAACTCGAGCTGCTCTTAAGTCGGGGTACCGCTGTATGTCCAAGACTGTCATGGGAGCAGAGCTCTGGTCCTGCCCTTTGTCCCCCTGCCTTGTTTTGGCACAGGGCTGCTCTAATGGCACCCCCCCCCACACACACACACACCAGCTGCCCGTAAATGCGTACGTCCAGGGTCCCCCTATGAAACCAGAAGGAATCTCCGAAGCTGAGAGCCGCCCTTCTTGTCCCGCGCAGGCCAGCAGGAGCGGAGGAACGATCTGAGCCATCCCATCCACGCCGACAATTGCCTTCTGGACCCCGAAGCCAACGAATGTTGGAAGGAGCCCCCCGCGTACACCTTCCGAGATTACAGGTAGGTCTGCCACCCCACCCCCACCCCCCCCCCCCAGACGGCACGGGGAGGCATTGGACGCACCTCGCCCAGCTTACCCCCCTCCCCCGCATCTTCCCAAGGCCAAGGTAGGTCAGGGGTCGCAGGTACGCTTGGCCTTTTCTCAGTTCTGGAGCATGCCTGGCGCCGCCACCACCGCCACTTGATCCTGAGAAGCCCTGCTTGGTGCAATAATCCAGCCTAGATCTGAACCAGGGGCAAAGGACTGGGAACAAGTTTGCCAAAATTGTGAGGGTCGGGTGGGAGGCTATCCTAGAGACATTTTGGCATCATCCCTAAAGGGTCCTTCATGCAACAAACGACATACTCTCTTGCACTGACACAAGCCCATTCCTCCGCCTTTTAAATAGCTAATGCACAACATGCAAGTGTTAATTTTATAATTCTTGAATGGTTGTTGTTTTTTTTATGATGCATCTGTGTTGATTTTATTTTGCACTTATAATGTTGTTTTGCTGCTTGATTACGTTGTGAACCACCCAGAGTGGTCTTAGCCTCGACGGGCGGTGTACAAATCAAACCAATAAACAAAATTGGTCCAGCTCCTAAGCATACAGCGGCAGAAATGCGGTTGGCAGAATGATGCCTCCTGATATGACTCCGAGGAGTGGTATCAGGAGGCCAATATCTCGTCTCATGCGCTCCCAGAGGCATCTGGCGGGGCCACTGTGAGACACAGGAAGCTGGACTCGATGGGCCGTTGGCCTGACCCAGCAGGGCTCTTCTTAGGTTCTTATGAAGAGCCACGCTGTCACCAGCAGAGGTTGGTTTTCAGTAAAACATCCTCCTTCATCCCCGTGGTTTCCAAGGCTCCCACACAATGAGAGGGATTCCACAGGAGCTGGACAAGGCAATGGGCAGGCGTTTTTAGTTGTTGAGAGTCTTCCTTGCTGGTGATGTTGGCACTGTCCTTCAGGCAGAGTGGTGGCCACAGTGAAAGCCAGTGGGGCTTTCTCCAGAGCAGGTCTACCTGTGCGCGTCAGCTCCTGAATCTCACCTCCATCCAATATCCCTCCTGCTTCTCTTCTTAGTGCTCTCCTGTACATGAACAGTGACTTTGATGGTGGCGAATTCATCTTTACAGAGATGGATGCCAAGACAGTGACGGTAAGCTAATCTTCTTTGCAAAGGAAGGGAAGGATGGAAGGAAGGAAGCAAGGAAGGAAGGAAGGAAGGGGGGGGGGGAGAGAGAGAGAAACCTAGGCTGGCTGGCTAATTTGTTTATTGAGCTGGGCTTTTTTTTTAAATTTGCAATGTTATGCACCCTCGGTCCGGCAGCCTTTCACACCACCACTGAGACGCCGAAACGAGACTGTTGGTAGCACCAGCCGGGATGTGGAACATTATATTTTTAAAGGAACTCATCATATTACCCATTACCCAATAGCAGCCCCCTAGCTATTTCAGTTTTCATTTTAGCTTAATTTTAGTTTGTTGTTGTTGAGTGATGTGTATTTAGTTTTTATTTTGCTGTTTGTGTTCTAATTTTTGAATATATTCCTTTGTTATCTTGTCATGTTATCCTATATTGTAACCCCCCCCCTCCAGAGCAGTCCTAGGGCTAGATGGGCAGTATAAAAGTCAAATAAATAAATAAATAAATAAATAAATAAATAAATAAATAAATAAATAAATAAA
>JAHTLZ010000193.1:738680-764755 GCA_023846285.1 Phrynocephalus versicolor
AAATAAATAAATAAATAAATAAATAAATAAATAAATAAATAAATAAAATTACTTAGCAGCAGCCAAGCAATAGGATTTTGACTGATGAGTTATTCATGACGCCTAGATTTTTCTACCAAATAACCTTGCTGGTAGCTTTGCAGTCAATAGTTACATTACCCTTTGCCTGAAAGTAACAAGTTGCAGGAACGACTTCATTTGTTAGTAGCTAGAGATGGGCATGAAACAATTTTTTTCTTTTTTTCCGTTTAGTTACAGAACGAAACGAAAAACTAAGTGCCCTTTAAAAAAAAATGAAACAAAACAAAACAGAAATTTTCATGTTGTTCTGTTTCATTTTCATTTTGTTGTTGTTCAGTCGTTCAGTCGTGTCCGACTCTTCGTGACCCCATGGACCAGAGCACACCAGGCCTTCCTGTCTTCCACTGCCTCCCAGAGTTTTGTCAAATTCATATTGGTTGCATCGATGACACCGTCCAACCATCTCATTCTCTGCCATCCCCTTTTCATTTTGCCTTCAATCTTTCCCAACATCAGGGACTTTTCCAAGGAGTCCTCTCTTCTCATGAGGTGGCCAAAGTACTGGAGCCTCAGCTTCAAAATCTGGCCTTCCAGGGAACCATTTTCATTTATTATTTATTTTTGACAAGTGCCGCAGGCCAGCTGGTCAGCAGTAGGCTTTTTCAAAAGCGCCAACTGGTGGGGCTGGTTGGCTGTTCAAAAACATTAATAACATTAAAAGCAAACATTCTAAAAACATTAAAGAACAAAACAAAATGAAAAACAAAATGAAACGAATAAAAAATAAAACAAAAATGACACAAAATGCAATTTTGGCGTTTTGTGCCCATCTCCGTTAGTAGCTGCTTTAGACCTCTGGGGTCTGCACAACACAGGGATGTTACAATTCATGGGCTTGGGTTCTCCCGTAACAAATTTAGGAACTGCCTCTTATCAGAACGTCCCACCTTGTTTCCCAAATGGCCAAGGATCTCGCTAGCTAAATCATTTAAAGAGGAGAAACGCACGGGCTGTGGGGGAAACGTCCTGGTGAAAAATCACCAGGTCATATCCTTCCACCACATCCCAAAGTCATGGCAGAGAGGAGCCAGGCAGGGCTGCAACTGGGGAGGGGGCACCACATTCTCTCCTAAAAAAAAGAAATCCCATCCTTTTCAAGAGGTTGCCAGAGTCCAGGGGGCCAGCTGGCTAAATTATTCAAACAGAGAAGATGTCCATGGGTTTTTAGATATCCCCAAAGGCTTTGAGACAGCCAATGAAAAGAAAGACAAAAATAACTTGATATGGCTTAAAGTTCGTGGAAATAAGTTTTTTTTTGCCTTCTCCTGCCCCCTGCTGGCTGGATCTAGAAATGACAAGAAACGTGGAAATAATCTATCTAGTGCCTTTTTAAAAAAACCTTCTAGGACAGTGATGGCGAACCTTTTAGAGACCGAGTGCCCCAACTGCAATTCAAAACCCACCTTTTTTTTGCAAAGTGCCAATGCAGTAATTTAACCTGTATACAGGTGGCTATGAAGGGGCGATGTCGGCTTGCCCACAGAAAGGGCTCCGAGAGCCACCTTTGGCACCCGTGCCATAGGTTCGCTGTCACTGTTCTAGGACAGTAGTTTGTTTGCAATGTGTGGGATGATTTGTCCCCCTTAGGGTTTGGAATAATAATCTAATTGGAAGAAGCAGCAGAGTTAGAAGGCATGCGTGGTTTAGATACTTCGCGAGTAAGCCTTCACAGACTGCTAAAAGTAGAATAAAGAAATGTTAGCGTCAAAACCAGCAGCAAATGCTCAGGTCTTAAAACCTGACACTGTTATTCAAAATAAAACAAATAAAAGGCTGGTATGGTCAACAAGAGAAGGTCAGGGTTATAGGATGCCTTTGGACTTTGGGTGCAAAATTGGGTCTGGTTGAGGATCTCTCTGCCCATTATTGTTGTTGTTTCCTAAATAGGCCTCCATAAAACCTAAATGTGGGCGCATGATCAGCTTTTCTTCCGGTGGGGAAAACCCTCATGGCGTGAAGGCAGTGACCCGGGGCCAGAGATGTGCCGTCGCCTTGTGGTTTACTCTCAACCCGCTTTACCGGGAGCTGGTGAGTCCTGAATGGGATTGCAAGGGTGGAAGGCAAAGCTCCATGGAGGAGGTGGGGGGAGTCCCCATCATGGAGAAGGCCCAATTCCTTGGGTTATGTGTTTCCTATCTGGATTGACAAGAGCAGGAAATGAATGCAAGTTGAAATCAAGAGGGCCTCCAGAGCAACCAGAGTCCAATTGAAGGCTGGCTTCAGCTATTCTCTCTGCAAACAGAAAAGTGGCAGAAGGAGAGCCAAGATGTGGGAGAACCACTGACTAAAAACAACAATATCTCGATCGCGCCCCTACCCTGCCAAAAAATATCTCTGAACAGATCCCTCCAAAGGCCATCAGGGAAATGCTGCCTGAAAGCACCCCCCTCCAAAAAAAAGAGAGACAATGAAAGATGGTCAAGAAACGGGTCTTTTCGCCTTCAACCCAGAAGCTATGGCTTAGTTACGCAGAGTAACACAGCATCATGTTGGGAGGCAAATGAGCTCAAGTTGACAAACTGCCATCGATATTTTCTGTAGACATGGGCACGAACCGGAAAACCAGAGGTTCATGATGGTTTGTGGTTCGCGACTACCCAGAAACCACAAATGTTGCCCAGTCTACCTGCAAACTGAAATGGTTTTGTGGTTCATTTGGGGGGTTTGGGCCATGGAGCTGCCTGCCTGCCCTTCCCCCCTTCCCCTAGTGCCACCATCACTACAGCCATCCCGACAAGCAGTGGGCCCAGATTCCAGGACCTGGATCTGTTGGTCAGGATGGCACCAGGGTAAGAGGAGAAGGAAGTGATGGAAGAAAGGGTGGGGGCAGCTTGAAGCCAGGGTAGGGAGTCAACAGGGGCAAGTGGGAGGGGTGGGCAGGTACCCCCTTTTGCCAAAGAAAACAAAGCGCAGAGGGCAGAAAAATTTGGTGCTTCATTTTGTTTCAGGGGAAAAGAGATCCCTGAACCAAACCACAAACCAGCCCAGTTTGTTGGTTTTGCTGGTTCGTGGCTCAGTTCGTGCAGGCTGAATTGGACACAACACAAGAGTATTTTGTCAATTTGGTGGGGGTATTAGAAATGTCTTTCTCAGCTGTCACTTCCAGTCCCTGAGGACGGAACCACAGGTTCTTCCCTCCTCACATTCATGAAAGGTTCACATTTTGGAAAGCTTTTTCCTTATCTCGCCACCTTCACACTCAACCCTAACCCCTGGCAGTGTGGCTGAAATTATTGCACACGGACGGCCTCTGGTGTCCTCTTTGGGGAATTCATGGGGAAGATGTTCCCTCAAGGTATTCCATTCAAGTCTCCTTCAGCAGGGAAATAGGAGAGGCAGCTGGAACAGGGGCCACCTGCAGGGGGTGAAAAAATAGGGAAGTGGTTGGGTCACACAGAGGTCTTGAGTAGAAAGACAATAGATTCATAACAAGTGCTGCCGAAACAGTCAAGGCCACGGCAAAAGAATCAAAGCACTTTTTCCATCCTGTTGATTTTGACTGCAGAGTGACATACCCTGATGTTTTAATCTCTCTGTGTTAGTGTGGTATGTATGCTACACACAAGGGCAAACCAACCATAAGAATATAAGAAGAGCCATGCTAGATCAGGCTAAAGGCCCATCTAGTCCAGCTTCCTATATCTCACAGTGGCCCCACCAAATGCATTTGGGAGCACATGAGACTAGATCTCTGTCTCCTGATACCACTCCTATTGCACCTGGCCCTTGAAGTACCCCCCTGGTTTTAAGCCTGGAGATGACACATCTCCATCATGGTTTGTCACCTGTGATGGACATTTCCTCCAGGAATCTGTCCAATCCCCTTTTGAAGGCATCCAGGCCAAATGCCATCACCACCTCCTGTGGCAGGGAGTTCCACAGACTAACAATGCGCTAGGTGAAAAAAGATTTTCTTTTGCGTGTTCTTACTCTCCCAGCCCTCAATTTGAGTGGACGTCCCCTAGTTCTGGCATTTTGTGAGAGGGAGAAGAGCATCCCTCTATCCACTTTAATCATGCCCGGTATTATTTTGTACGTGTTATCACTAGAGATGGGCATCAGCTAGAAAACAGGTGGTTTGTGGTGGTTTTTGGCTCCCCCAAAACCTCCTGAGAACCAAACTGATTTGCAGTTCATTTTCCACTTTTTGAGCTGGTGGGAGAGGGTCGACTGACCACCCCCTTCCCACTGTACTGCTCTCAGCTGGACAGGGGGCTCCTTGGTGGAGGCATCGGTCCAGCTCCTGGGAGGGAAGCTAGCCTACTGTTCCTGAAGGTGGTAACGGCAGTAGAAGAACCAGGTTAGGAGGGGACGTGGGAAGGGGGCAGGTGGGTGCCCATTTTGCCAAAGCAAAAATGAAGCCCTGAAGTGAAGAATGTTTGACATTTTGTTTTCCTTTGCCAAAACGGAGTCTCCAAACTGGGTCACAAATCGAACCACGAACCAGCCAGATTTCTTGGTTTTTATTGTTCGTTTTTCAGTTCGTGCCCATCTCTCTTGACCCAGAAGAAAAAATGACCAGCTTCCTATGCCTTCATCTTACTGTCTCCTTCCTTCTGCTCCATTTAATAAAGGCAACTTTCAAATTAAGTCATTAGCCATGCACCATTGGCCCGGCCGCCCAGACCCTTAAAACATAGACATCAACCAAGCCATGAGGATGTAATAATAAGGCCTCAAAGACCCACCTCACCCTTCTCATGTTTTCCCTTCCTCTTTCCTCCCTCCAGGAGCGAATCCAAGCAGATGAAGTCATTGCGGCCTTAGACCGGGAACGCTTTGGGTCCTCCGAACTCGACATCAACCCCAGGGACGAGCTATGATCCAGGCCAAGGATACCCGATTAAAATATTTATTTAATATTTGTTTTAAAAGAAATCTTATCAGAACCCTTTATTTTTGTACAGAGCTTGGGTATAAATTAACAGGGTTGGGTTTGCCAGGGCAGGGTTCCATGATACCCCGTCCTCTACTTCCTGCGTTGGGCACAGCGGGCAACGCTTCCCTGCTTCTCTCCCCCCCCCCCAAGGTCACCGATGCAAATCCTGCGCCTTCTGGACACCCTCGGGTGTCTTCTCAGACGGTTCGCTGGATTCCGACTCAAAAGCACAGCCCGGTTTCTACCAGCCAGTCTTCCCTTCTTTGGTGAAATGAACCTAAAAGCTTGGCTCCTTTCTTTCGGGAGCTCGTGGCACAGGGGTTAAGCTGTAGTCCTGCCGCAAAAACTCTGCTCAGGACCTGGGTTCCGTCTCAGGTAGCTGGCTCAAGGTTCACTCCGTCTTCCACCCTTTTGAGGATGGTAAAACGAGTACCCTGCTTGCCTTTGGTGGGGGGGGGGGAGGCAATGCGGAGTCTGCATAATTACTGCCCAGAGAGTGCTTTAAATGTTATGAGATGGTCGATACGAAGCGCACTGGTAATGCCCAACAACATGCCGGTTCTGAACCCCCCTGGTATTTAAAAAAACATCTCCATCATGTTCTGCTGGAACTTGGGCCACATGATTGGGAAACTTAGTTTGGTTTGCACATGAAAAGGCAGCTCTTATAAGTAATTCATAATGTTGCCAGAGTTGAGAGAGGCATCTTTCCTAAACCATACACCATCTTGCTCTGGATTTCTTCATCCTTGGGGGGTGGGGATTGGCTCCCAGCAGGGTTAGCCAAAGAAAAAGCCCCCTCTGCTGCTTCAGCCAGTGGTCAACCGTTCGCTCTCGGAAGGGCTACTCAAGAGGGAGAGAGAAGGGGACCCTTGAAAGGGTAAAGGGTAGGTAGTGGGAAGAGAATCCAGAGCTTGAATTACTTCATTTTTGCAGAACAAAACCTCCATAACCAGCCAATAATCCTGGATTTGTAGCCTAAAATATTAATTTTTGCAAGGGTAGCGAAAAAGGGAATAATCCTCGCATTGCCTGAAACCTTGAAGAGTTTCTCGTAGCCAAACTGAACCCCCCCCCCGAGCGAGGCAAGCTGGCGTCTTACCTGGAATAAGAACTTTGCGGCGGATTCACAAAAGATCTCTGCTCTTTGCCTTCCACATACGACACCCTATCTTTCTGAATGTGTGGCTTCTAGTGTATTCTTCAGGACGAATGCTCGTTGGCTGGCAGTCCTTCCTCCCACCCAGAAGAATCTACCCCATCTATTTGCAGAAGTGTCCTGCACAAGTGGGTCCCATGTGCCCATGCGCCGGTTGCCCATTGGTTACGGGTTTTCTCGCAGCCCTTCTGAACCACAATCCCAGGCCCTTGATTTGGGTGAACCCCAAATGATTGGCTCTTCTCCGGTAGATGGGCAGGTGGGTTTAAAAAGGGGAAAGAAAATTTTAAAAAGAAGAAGGAAAATGAAACAGCCCCAGTCTTTGAGATGGAAAGCAGAACAGATGAGTGAGGAATGAATTAGAAACCCCCGAATTTGAGGGTCTCTGACCCCACAGCATAATTGAAAGGAAAGCATCGCTTACCTTGGTGGCAGAGGCATCACCTGTGCATGCTTGGGACACGTTTCGAGTGCTGGGATCCTCTCACCAACAGTGTTGAATCCCCAGAGAATGAGAAAGAGGGGGGGGGGACTGAGCAGTACTGAAACCATCTTTCAGGAGATTTATGCTGGCACACCCAGCCATATGGTCCTGGCTGTTTTGCACATCCCGGTGTGCCCGCTTCCCTCCCGGAAGACCCACTGCCCAAGCCTTCACCAAAAGGAGCAGGATCCCTACAAGACCTTGTTTAGGAAATATTTCTGGAAGGAGGGGTTGGATTGGATGCCCCAAGATGCAGAGTTTAAACTGCAATAATGCAAACTCTGTTCCTTAACCTGAGCTTTTTAACTGCTATTTACAGTGCAGTTAAATATGCAGGCTACACATTGCCCCCTCCCTCCCCCGTGGCAAGCTGGGCACTCATTTTACCTAGCTCAGGAGGATGGAAGGCTTGAGCCAGGTACAGTGGTACCTTGTATAAAGGAATTATGTTAAGCAAATTTTTCTTTATACAAATTCCCATAGGAATGCATTGAAAAGGGAGTAATCCCATTTTTATGTTGTACAGATTCTCCCCATAGGCGATTCTGTTATGTTAAGCAAATTTCCCCTATCTCTGGAATTTTTTATGTTGTACAGATTTTATGTTATACAAACTGTTTGTTATACAAGGGTCCGCTGTACTTGGGATTGAACCCCAGATCGTGAGCAGAGTTTTGGGTTAGTTGCTGTTGTCATCTTAGAACTGCAGTGCTGGTGGGCTTGAATCCCCGTTAGAGATGGGCACGACTCAAAAAATGGTGTTTTGTTTGTCGTTTGGTCGTTTAGGGGTCCGTTTCGGTTCGTTTTTGTTTTTGTGAGGTTTTTTGCAAAAAAATTTGTTTTTGTTTCGTTACGTAACGAAACAGAAAACGAAAATGAAAACAAAAAATTGCTGTTTCGTTACCATTTAGCACAATTCAATGTATTTGCCATAACGAAAACGAAGCTGTCAACAATTTTCTTTGTGTTTCGGGTCGTTTCGTTTCATTTTGGAGTGAAAATTTGTTTTTCATTTTGTTACGTAACAAAACAAAAAAACAAAAATGAAAAATCGCTCATTTCGTGCCCATCTCCAATCCCCGTGTCTCCAGTCTACACACCACTGAATATACTCTCTTTGTCTATTCCTGTTTCTTTTGACACAGGGTGCAACTACATTGCCTAAATAATCTGAGAATTGTGTCATGCTGTGACCGTGTAAATTCATTTTCCATTTCTTTGTGTCGCTATTCCTGTCCTCGTGGGTGTGCTTCAACCTGAACTGAATTGATTCCGTGCAGGAGACTACATCATTCTTTAAGGATCCAGGTTGCCACTTGGATCCACCATGGGTCTGTCCGGAATCCTCCTGAATTCTATCCTTGTCCAGAATTGATTTTTTTTCACTTTATATTCTAAGTGGCATGGCACTATGTGGTGTTATCAACAGGGAAACTCCAGTGCCTATGTGATGCAGTGCTAAAGTCAAATAGTTAATTTAAAAAAAAATTAAAGGAAAACAGTTGAGACAGCAGGCATAATTGCTGATTTCCTAATGGGACAGGATCCTGCATCATCTCAAATTCATCCACCTGGGGAGTTGATGCTGTTTGGCAGTGGAATAATATGTTGCCAAAATGGAGGGTGGTGGAGTCTCCTTCCTTGGAGGAGGTTTTTAAGCAGAGGCTTGGATGGCCACCTGTCGGAAATGTTGTGATGGGGGTTCCTACATGGCAGGGCATTGGACTGGATGGCCCTTGAGGTCTCTTCCAACTCTACGATTCTATGATAATACCCTCACACACAGATTACGACACATGACCAAAAGTGGGTCCAAAAGCAGAGTGATTTTAAATAAACAAGGGGCGTTGTTTATTTCAAAAAGGCACAGTGTGTAGTTTCCCGTGTGTAGTTGTGAAATTTTGAGTTAAGCTACATGTTTGGGGGAGTATGTTGCAATGTAGTTGCACCCTCGGTCCCTTTGGACCACGTGATCATGCACCACCAATTCTTCCTCTTACTTCTTCCTGTTGTTGTTTTTAACAGCCTGGACCATCCATTGGACCAGCGTTCGTAGGTCTGAAGCATAAGCTGGGTCCAAGCGTGTGCCGGGAGGGGCCATCTCATTTGGTCTTGCACTGCTGGGTCGCTGGGGGGGGGGTGTCTCTTTGTGGTGTCAACCACAGCGCTGTGTCCGAACTCGGGGGTGGGGGGGTTAAATTAAAACTCAGAAAAGAGGTCTGCTTGTGTGTGCTCTCCTTTTTTTATTTGGGTTTGCAGAAAAGCTAACGGAAGGAACTAGAACTGGAAATCGGAGCTTTTTTGCCCATCACTGCAACCTTCCCTGGGTTTCCATCTGGGAAGAAAAAGAGCCTTCTCACTGGCCTGACAAGCCTTCCAGATTGCCTGCTTGGGCCTGTGGCATTGGAAAGGAAGACTACCAAGGCTCTTTTAATCCAACTTTTCACTCATCACTTCTTGCTCTTTGGAATGATTCGGTCCAAGGTCGACTTTGTCCAGCAAGGCTTGGGCAGGAGAAGACTTGGCAGTCAGGGGGTGGGGGTGGGGGTGGAGGATGCCATGGTTCCTGGCTCATTGTATTATCATCATCTTCTGTTCCCGCAACACCTCAGCACTTTCTGCAAACAAAGCCCTCCACAGTGTTCTTGGGAGGGTGAGTTGCCTGTGAATATCATCCCCACCCCCTGGGATGCTGCTGTTGCATAGAAGTTGTGCATGCAAATGACAATCCAAAGGAGTTATCTTGACCCAGCTGTAGGAGAGAGAGATAGAGAGAGATAGAATCATAGAGACCTCCTGGGCCATCCAGTCCAACCCCCTGCCATGCAAGAACCCCCATCAGTATTCTCGACAGATGGCCATCCGGCCTCTGCTTAAAAACCTTGAAGAGCACTTGAAGATCGACTTTGGGAAGTGTTCTCCATCTGCACTTCTGGTGACGGCTGGATCCAAAGGACCCTAAGCTAAAGAGACGCAAGATGAGTTGAACATGGAGAGGGAGCACACCGTCTTAGGTCTGGGATTAAATTTGGACCCATCCCCAGGTAAAGTGGAGGAGCCAGTGAGTGCCACAGGCCCCTGAAGAAGGGGAGCACATGCATTGCAGATATGCACTGCCTTTGGATGGCTGCGCAAAGGGAGCAAACCGGGAGTGGCGCTGGACAATTATGGGGTGGCTACGGGGCAGGCGCTGGGAGTTGCGGATCGAACAAGAGGAGATCCTGCTGCGTTTTGTTCAGTACTTGCACGATTGCATCAGAGCTTCTGAGCCAGGCTCTTCCCTATACCCACTCTGCCTTACTATCTCTCCCTTGCTATGTGTGGGAGTGCCCAGTTGGAAGTCGGGATGGCTATGAGCTTTGCCTGACATTCTTTGCCCCCCCATCCCCGCTTTCTACCCACCCACCCCGACTGTAGACAGGCTGCCACCAGCTCCCATAGAAATTGGTATGAGTACTGTAATTCAGCAACTTACATAAGAACAGCCTTGCTGGGACAACCCACAACCCGTCCAGTCCAAGCCTTCTCTCTCACACAGTGGCTCACCCTTTGCTACAGGGTATTCCCAAGCAGATGTCTTCACCTGCTTATGATTCTCTGCAAATGGCATTGAGAGATATCCTGCCTATCTCTCCAAACTGGAGGTTGTCCTTAGGCATCCATCATGATAGCCATGGATACCCTTGTTCCCCATGAACTTGTCCAATGCTTTTTTAAAGGTGTCATAAGAACCTAAGAACAGCCTTGCTGGGACAGGCCACAGCCCTTCCAGTCCAGCATTCTGTCTCACACAGTGGCTCCCCATTTGCTTCAGGGTATTCCCCAGCAGATGTCTTCAATTGCTTATGATTCTCTGCAAATGGCATTGAGAGAGATCCTGCCTATCTCTCCAACCCAGAGGTTGTCCTTAGGCATCCATCATGATAGCCATTGATACCCTTGTTCTCCGTGAACTTTTTTGCGGTGGTACCTATTTATCCACAATGGGACCTTGTATAAAGGAATTATTTCGTTCCAAATGAAATTCTGTTAAGCAATTTTTCCTTTATACAAATTTCCCATAGGAATGCATTGAAAACAGAATAATCCCTAATTGCAACCATTTTTATGTTGTATGGATTCGCCCCATAGGCGATTCTGTGAAGCAAATTTCCCCTATCTCCAGAATTTTTTACCTTGTACAGATTTTATGTTATACACACCGTTTGTTATACGAGGGTCTCCTGTCGTTCATTTTTTTTTAAGGAAGAAAAGGACAGTTGAAAAATTGGGGTGGGGGGGTACAGTCCAGGTACAAAATAGTTATGAATACAGGGCTACAGAATATAAAACAGAAGCGCCAGGAAATAATGATGTCTGCCTTGTACCTGAGTAGAGTGATGGAGCAGAACTGGAGAGGCCTCTCTGTTCCCTAGTCACAAATTCTTACATGGCACAGGGAGGTCTACTTGAGAGTAACACGGCTGCAGGGGAATGATGCACAGCTTCCCCCAGATGATGCTCAGCGTCAAAAGGCTCAAATGCTCAGTTCCACTTTATACTCATGATGAATGCCCCATTGAGACCAGGGCTGACCATTACATAATTGCTTGTTAATCCTCTTTGATCATCCTTACACACTTCCTTCCCATCTCCCCTGAGGCGAGGCAGCGTGCCAACTTCCGAACTCACAGCTCCAACAACTGGGTGACTTTGATATACAGAAGAGATAAACAAGAGATAAAATGTGAGGCTTAGGTTCTTCTTTGAAGTCTTCTTGATCTCAGGTCTCCTTTGAAGTAACCCCAGATAGGAGACAGCAAAAAGGTGTGAACAGACAGTTTCCAGTGGGTGAAAGTTCATATTCCCATACCCTTGCAAGCAGATGGGAAAGGCTATGCAACATATTTTATTTTTCATGTCCTTTGACATTTTTTTCAAAGACTGAAGGAAAGGGAAAATCAGAGGTAGTAGCCCAATAGCCTTAGCTGATGACAGTCAGTCCCAGAGTAGACGAGTTGCTAGATGGTGAGGTATATAAATTTAATAAATTAAATAATTAATCTCACAATCTCTTTAGATGCTCCAACCACTGAGCGCTCTGAACTATCTGCCTGTCACCCCTTCCGGCTGGTCCAACTCCTATTTCATGGAGCTGTAGGGTGAAGAGAAATGTGTGTGTTTGTCAAAACATTGTATTTTAATTTTTTTTTTAAAAAAAAAGGCATGGGGCGGAAGGAGGCAGGACCAGCTGGATGTGAAAGTACCACACAAATGCACCAATCATTGGAAGTGAACCAGGGCACAACTTGATCGGTTGCACCTTCCCGTTGTCCTGGCATTCGCACGGAGGACAGGTCCGGATCAGTTGACACACTTATGGACTGACGTGTGAAGCAAGGTCACCAGAACCTGTGGCTGTCCACCTGGGCATCCACCACTTTTTGGCCTTATTCGAGGCCCTTGAGTGGAGAATTTGCAGTCTCCACCCTGCCTCTTGAAGGGGAATCTCCAGGGAGGGTAACGCTCCTTTCCAACCCTATCTCCTGCTGACCTGAACTTCCCAGATGTTTCAAGCCGCCTCCAATAAAAATGGGATCCTTTTCTGGATGCAGCTTCTGCCTTTTGAAGGTGTCTATGGGAGGGGACACCCAAAGGGTGCCTGTCACCCCTTGTGACTCAGCCCCAAAGGATCATCTTTTCTATTTTCCAGTTTGTGCCTGTACGATATTAGCAAAAGTACATGTGTGCTCACACAACTGTGTACTCATAGGCCTCTGGTAGTAATACAGAAATGGTTGAGATATGAAGGACTTCCGGTTCCAGCTACACCGCGGCGAAACAACTTCATAAGTGCTCCAGCTTAACAAGTTGAATTCCTCTCAATAATGGGTGGCTCAGCAGACTAAGTCTCCAAAAACTGTTGGCTGCAAAGTCAGCAGCTCGGCTGTTCGAATCCCAGGTGCCACGCAGCAGAGCGAGCTCCCGCTGATAACCCCAGCTCCTGCAAGTAGATAAATAGGCACCACCGTAAAAAGTGTTTCCTTGCAGCCATGCCAGCCACGTGGCCATGGAGTTGCACAACACTGGCTCTTGGGCTTGAATACGGAGATGAGCACTGCCCCTAGAGTCGGACACGACTAGCATGCATGTGCGGGGGGAACCTTTACCTTTTTAATAAGAGTAAAGTTTCCTTGGAGGAGAAATGAAGAAGAGGCAACAACTGTGGACCACGAAGGGAGCGGCAGTGAACTTTGTGGAAGCAGGAAAATGCTTCATCTCCCACTGGAGGAAGACCTTCGCTATTGCGAAGGTGGAGCTGTCTATGCCGGACATTAAAAGCTGTAAATATTTAGCGTGTCGCTTCTATCTCTTTACGTGTGAAGCTTCTCCCTGGTATCTGGAAAATCTTTCCTTCAAACAAGCATCAAACCCCCCTTATGAGGACGTCACTTTTAGCAAAAAAAAAAAAAAAAAAGGGGGGGGGTGAATATTTTTGAAAGATAAGCGCAGAAGAAGTGACTGTTTTCACGTCATTTCATGAACTTGTATTTCTGCCTATTGTTTCCTTCATGTGGAAAAATATTTTATGCCTTTGCTGCTCTTTATATGTGGTGGATCTAAAGACAAAATTTAAAGGAAACTACCTTAAGCCTCTATGTTTTCTATATGTTGAATTTAAGAGCATTGTTTCTTTCTCAAAAAACATCGTGTGACCTTAAGAGTAACAGCATGTTTTGAAAATAATGCTTGAACGTTGTTCCTTGCTGCTTTGGCTTCAGTTTAGTCTAGTTACTTCTCCTCTGTACCTCTCTTGTTTGGAAACTAAGTGGCAGAAACTATTACACACAATATTAATCCTTTCTTGTGAGCTATAAAACAATGGATTTGGGGAAACATCTCAGAGGAAGATTTTGCCAACATAATTCTATCCGGTTTGCAAAAAAATTATAGCTAACTAGACAGACTCAACCTCTGACGATACAGAGATCAAGATGGAGTGGTTGGTAACACTGGGTCTCTAGAAAAAACTGAAATTAGTTCTGATCAGGAGATTGAGCTAAAACAAGCAGTTGATAATCTACAGACAAACACAACAAGGATGATGCAGGATAAATCTCTGGATATGCCAAATTCACAAACTATGATAAACGCATCTACTCAGATCAGCTCAAATCGAGAGAATAAAGGGCAGATCTCAGCATGAAGACAAATATGACAAGAATAGTGCAGGCTAAATCCTTAGAGGTGCTAAGTCCACGGAAAATGATAAGCGCATCTGTCTTACTTAATATGGGTGCCAAAAAGAGGAAAAATGGGACTTTTTCAGTAGCAGAGTGGCTATCAAGATTTCTATCTAGATAATACAACAACTTATGAAGATAAGGGATTTGACAAGGGCGAAATAACCTGTGAGGATAAGGGACTTGGCAGGAAAGGGGAAAACTGAAAAAAAAAAAGAAGAATTTCTGGCTTAGTGAATTTATTACATTAAAATGTTTTCTGTATTCTGATTGCCTAAGGCCACTCGTTAATCGGTATGATATGGGAAACAGAAAATGGAAATATGAAAACAAACTTGATATATAAATAAATGTTAATCTATTAGATTTTTTTAAAAGAATAGAGGAAGTTAGGAATAGACAAGAACTTCTATGCATAAAGTGAAACGTGTAGACCGGGGGGGGGGGGGCAGCTCTCTTATAATAGCCCATAAAGTATTCATTTGAAATAGTGATGATTACTGAAATTAAGCATTCTTTGGAAGAAGGGGTAAATATAAACTGCCCAGAATAGCCCTAGGGCTAGATGGGTGGTATAAAAGTAGGTAGGTAAGTAAGTAAGTAAGTAAGTAAGTAAGTAAGTAAGTAAGTAAGTAAGTAAGTAAATAAATAAATAAATAAATACTGTGGGTGATATATGGAATTTATATAGTTAGCCAAATTTATACTAAATTTGAATTTGAATAGATAGTTGAGATTAGATGGGCTAATTGTGTTGTATTAAAAATAGATGTAAGTGAAGCTAGATAGAAGAGGGACGAGATAGTAAGGAAACTAATTATGAAAGTATGTCCATTTAAGCTGGGAAGGGAGCTATGAATTATATTGGTGTCAAATGTTGGGGAAAAACTGATTGAAGCAGTAACAGGACAGAAGACCAGCAATAATATATTTGTTTTATGTAACCTACTATAGAAAATAAATAAAAATGTTTTTAAAAAAGAAATGGTTGAGATACGCTGTACCATCAAGTTGCTTCCGACTTACGAATTCTATGTTGTGTCATAATGGGCTCACGTTAAAGAGAGGCTAGGTTTCAGCTGGATGTCAGGAAGCCTTCCTCATTGTTAGAGCTGTATGGCAATGGAAGCCATGACCTTGGGAGGAAGTTAGTGCTGCAATGCTGGAGGCATTCAAAAATAATTTAAACAACCACAGGCAGATATCCTTTTATTTCTATTCCTTTCTTGGGCAGGGAGTCAGAATTTAGTGGCCTTATTGATGCCTTCCTACTCATTTATTCTTGTATATGTCTGGAAGTTGAGTCATGACAACTGAACTTCTGTTTTTTGAGAGATTGAAACACTTCACTGCTCATCCAAACAGCTTTGTCAGTCTGAAGAAAGCTAGTTGCGAGTCCTCCATTTTATAGTTCACTTTGACGTCATGTCACCCTGGTCTGAAGCAGGCTCTTAAGATGGACAATTGGCCTGAATAGGCTCGTTAGAGTTAATCAAGCAACCTGGAAATGATCCGAAGTGCGTTGAGGAGTTATCCCATGGACATTCAGCAGGGGGTGATCTTGCTGCATTTTATAGTTCTGTAAAGAATGCTGTAACGGGATGGGAAGACAGTTGTGTGTGTGTGTGTGAGAGAGAGAGAGAGAGAGAGAGAGCTCTCCTGGAGCGGTGGGCCCGTTGTACAGGTCTGCATTTTGGTAAACTGAGCCTGGAGGATGAAAAGCACCAACCCAAGCCTGAGGAGCTGTGGGGTGAGGAAAGGAGCCATCATTGTGGGGTTGGGAAAGCTGCCGAACTGTCCGCCACACCTTGAGAGGATGAAAGATTTATTTACAATACAGCACATTGAGTCTGAAGTCAACGGATTATTAAATCTATCCCTAGGAGGTGAGCCACGGAACACGGCAGGAATCCAACTTATCCCACACATGGCTCCACCCTGGCCTGAAAACGGGGCAGGGTGGGACCCGGACTGGTTTGGTAACTTTATTACACAGCTACTGTGTGGCTGAAAAGAAAAACCACAATGTTTTGGAAGCATGGGAACAACCCAACGCTTCCCCCAAAATGGCTGCACTTCGAAGGTGAAGATGGCTCCCCTGTTCAAAGACGGAGCTAGCATGAGCATCAGTGGTGTGAGTGGAGAGGAGGTCCTGGCAAGCTTGGCGGGATTGTGGCCATCGCCACTGGTTGGATAACTTCCCTGTTTTGATCAGGAAATTGTACCGCAAGCTCTGCTCCCCTCCCATTCCGAAGTACTAGGCTCGGTGGTGTCCAAACTTCGGCCCTCCAGATGTTTTGCACCACAACTCCCACAGTCCTTTGTCATTGGCAATATAGGCTTGGAATGCTGGGAGTTGTGGTCCAAAACATCTGGAGGGCCAAGGTTTGGACACGCCTGCTAAGTTTCACTTGGGCCCTATTGTTTTTCCTTCACAGATCCTTCCTAAAGAATCATGGCTTGGAAATATTATGAACCTTATATTTCTTCTAGGATACGCCCAGCTGCCTCCAGTTTGGTAAGGCATTGTAGTCCGAACTTGTGCATATATCTGGATTCGGCGGGTGGAAGGTTTGCGGGCATAATTCATCTCCCCTGCAGGCTATTCAACAACATCATGTCCCACAGCAGCTGGACTGAGCTAAATTCAGCTTTTCTGGATAACTTTGCTGAACCTGAGTTGTCCAAGAGCACTTTGTGTGTATGCAGGGTTTTTTTTCCCACCCACCAGGGCTTGCAGGTTTTGTACACATGAAAACTGACCTATCAAACCAGTCAAACAGACTGAAGTGAAGCCAAAACACTAAAAATTAGTGGCATACCCAGCCTGAGCTTTGACTTGACTAAGCCTGAGCTGCCACTGAGTTCCAATCTGGCCCAGCCCACAGAATGCCATGGCAGTATTTCCTGGGTATGATGCTCCTTCGGACCCCTTTTCCTCTTGCCCCACCTGACCCAAGCCGTAGCTGTTGCACATCTCACCCAGTTTGGTGTTGGACCCACAGGTGACTCTTAACGGGGTGGGGGTGGGGAATATCACTGAAGGGTTGGGAGGATAGCAGGCAGGGTTCAAGCCAAGGGAAACAGGTTGGTCCACTTTGAGAGGAGATGATCATCTCCTTGCCGACTAGAATTTCCAGCTGGTCCAGGAGCGTTTTCTCCTGGGAAATCTTCCCAATCATCTCCAGCCTCCTCTCCTTCCATGGCCCCAAGAGACGGGGCAAAGATTCTCATGGTGAGAATGTCAAGTTGGATCTGTCATGATCTTCAAAGGCCATGTTGAAATCCTTCCCTCCTTCTCAACTGCCAAATCCCTCATTCAGTGTGTTTGTTTGTGTGTCAGAAAGAGGGGGGGTATTGTCCCCTTGGACTCTGCCATCTTGCAGCCCTCCATACCTTCCCCCACCAGTGGTTCCGCAAAAACATGGCATTTGGGATGGCCTGGAGAACTTTCCCCTCTGAAGGATGACAAGAAGTGCTGGGCCAAAACTTCTCAGAGGCTGATTTTACCTCAAAATTGTTTCCAGAACTACTTCCAAATTATATTCCTCTCTTCTTTGGGACAGCTCTGTCCCCATCACCATCACAATGGCCTAGAATGGGACATGTAATAGAAGGACACATCATAATAGGCTCAAGTTACAGAAAACCAGATTCTGGCTGAATATTGGGGAAAACCTCTTTAACAGTTAGAGCAGTATGACAATGGAACCAATGACCTTGGGAGGTGGTGAATGCTCCAATCCTGGACGCATTCAAGAGACAAAAACTGAAGTACCCTCTGCCAGATCTGCTTTGATTTGTAATCCTGCCTTGAGCAGGGGGTTGGACTTGATAGCCTTAGAGGCCCTGTCCAACTCCATTATTCTATTATTTTGTTACTCAGCGCGTTGTTAGTCTGTGGAACTCCCTGCCACATGAGGTGGTGATGGCATCTAGTCTGGATGCCTTCAAAAGAGGATGGGACAGATTCTTGGAGGAGAAGTCAATCACAGGTTACAAACCAGGATGTGTAATCTCCAGGCTTAAAACCGGGGTACTTCAAGGGCCAGATGCAGGGGAGTGGTAGCAGGAGACAGAGATCTAGTCTCATGCGCTCCCAAACACATCTGGTGGGGCCACTGAGAGATACAGGAAGCTGAACTAGATGGGCCTTTGGCCTGATCCAGCAGGGCTCTTCTTAGGTTCTTATGATTCTATGAACTTTGAAGGAAGCAAAGTGCGCTCAGTTGTGACAACAATGGTCGTTTGCTGTGGCCTCCTGGAAACCCAGAATCTCTATGGAGATAGAAAGAACAACCACTACAACCACCTCAAAGGGATGGCTAGATCCCACCTCTCAACATCTATCAAAGAATTTTGCATTGCCATGCAGAAATTTGATATGGCTTTGCCCCTTCATTTCTGCGAAATAGGACCGGAAACATGTTTCATCTGTAAATGCAGGAAGAACTTTCTTAACCACTCCATCTTAGAAACACCCTTCTCTGAAAGGACTTAAGCAAAACAGAAGAAATTCATCTCATGCTTATGGCAAACTATAGGAGGCTCCTCAGGTTACAAAAGGAGGACCATGGAGCCCCTGTCTTGCTTCCGGAAAGTTCCAGGTTCAAGCAGGTAGTGGTGGTGGTCATTCATGATCTTGAAATGTTCAAGAGCTCCTTCCAGCTTGAGCAGATGAACAGATGGAATAGAAGGCAATCAGAAAAGGTGGATGCAGGGATAAGCCCTTGGGATCAGCTGGTTACCAAGAACAAAACGAGGGCTTCTCAGAGAAGCCCAGAGAAGGTGATCCGTGTGCAGGCATGAAGATTTCCAGAGCATGAGTTGACAGGAAATCTCCCACATCTTGGAACCCACCAAAAAATCTGGGATGCCTTATAATTCTGTAGCTCAAGATTTATCCTATTTGCTGAATTATCCTTGCAGCCCAGTTGCAGTTGCAGCAGCAGAACATCTGGAATAAATTTGCCACTGAAGGAGTTGGCTGCTTCCTTCATCACTTGATTTCTTAAAGGAGCCCAGATGTTGCAATGCACAGACGTTGGTGTAGGCAATCCCCCAGTAAAAGCATTGTACAGTATTCGTTGGTTTATATTTTAACTAGTTTAATTTGGTTGCATTCACATGCATTTTGTCTGTTGCTAACATTTTTCTGCACTGCCCAGAGCAGATGAGCGGTATAGAAATCTGAGAGAGAGAAAGAGAGAATGAGAGAGAGAGAAAGAGAGAGAGAGAGAGAGAAGGTGGAGGAGGTGGAGGAGGACGGAAGGAATACACAGACAGACAGACAGACAGACAGACAGACAGACTGACTGACTGACTGACTGACTGACTGAGCAAATTAGTGTGCATCCAGGAAGAGGCAGTGCCCTGATACAAAAGCAATGGGATCCTCGTGGGAATTAAGGAAGACAGGGAGTTCAGGGGTGGTTATTGGTTAATGAAAAGCTGGGGAACGGAAGTGCAGGACCCTCCCACCCACATTCTGCACCATTTCCCACAACCAAAATATATGATGCAAACCAGAGATAAGTGTGTGTCATATCTTACCTTTGCATAGTTAATTCTGCCATGTTTCTTGATTGCTTCAAAAAAATCTAATTCTACTTATTAAGTTTCAGAGTTTTGAAATTTGGTTGCATTCCTCTAGCTGTATTTGTATTTGTATATATTATATTTATACCCCGCCTATCTGTCCATCTGGCAGTGCAGGGATTCACAGAGCAAAATAGCTTCAGGTTCTCCACAGTAGTCTTCATCATTATACAGTATTTTAATGCTATGTTTGTCCTTGATCACTGGAATTCACTCAGGAGTAGAGTGCAATACAAATATATACAGTGGCACCTCTACTTACGAGCATCTCTACTTACGAGCCATTTGACTTAAGATTGGTAAAACGATGGCGTTTTAACTGCTGCCTTACAAATTTTAGATCTCGTCTGCTCTACTTACAATTTTTTTATTTTTTTATTTTTAATTTTTTTAAATTTATTTTTTAGACACAGCTGTTCTACTTGCTTATGAGCATGCATTTGGATGGATTAAACTTGTAAGTAGAGGTACCACTGAATTATTTATTTATTTATTTATTTATTTATTTATTTATTTATTTATTTATTATTATTATTATTATTATTATTATTATTATTATTATTATTATTATTATTATTATTATTATTATTATTATTATTATTGGTATCTGCTGTCTCAATACTGTAACTCACTCAGAGTTATTAGTAAAAGAAAGAATAAAAGGTTTCATTTAGAGATGGGCACAAAATGGAAAAATAGTGTTTCATTTCATTTTGTTTCGTTATTCATTGCATTTCTTTTCATTGTGTTACCTCCCGAGGACATTGCCCCCTCCCGTCAAGAACTGCAGCAATGCAGATCCACCCCAAGCTTATGAACAGGCCAGAGAAAATCATCCTTGGAGCCCAAAACGTTTCGCCCATAACTTTGGAAGCCGGCTGGTTTCCTCTTGCGGCGGGTCTTGGTTTGAGGTCCCATGGCGCAGTCACAAACAGAGATGGGCACGAATCAAAAAAATTGCATTTCGTTTGTTGTTTGTCGTTTGTAGGGTCCATTTTGGTTTGTTTCCGTTTTTCATGAATTTTTGCAAAAAAATCGTTTTCGTTTTCGTTTGTTTTGTTACCATTTTGTTACCATTTATTTCAATTTTTTGTGATTTTTTAAAGGATTTTAAGCAATTCACTCATATTACAGTAATGGAAACAAAACACACGACAAAATTTCCGGTGTTTCCGTTCGTTTCGTTTCATTTTAAAGACAAAATTCATTTGTAGTATCGTTAGCTAACGAAACGAAAAAACAAAACTGTAAACGATAAATTGCTCGTTTCGTGCCCATCTCTAGTCACAAACATCAGCCTCAGTCCCATCACTTGGCCTCTTAACGGCTGTTCTACTTACAAAGATGTTTGACTTATGAGCAAGTGTTTTGGATACAGACTTTTGCAAGTGCTCAAAGGAAGGCTGGGGCCTCCAGGGGTCTTTTCCCAGCTTTGCTGGTCGGCTGAGGTCCCCACTCCAAGGAGGAAGGCAGAACCAAAGGGAATGAATGAACTGCTGCGTGCTTATTAATACTGTGCTCTTTGTATAGGCCGCAAAGGGGATTGCGGTGGGTTTCGTTTGCCAAATAAAGTGTTTAATGATGCAGATTGTTGACCTGAAATGGGGTCCTTTTAATGTGGGGGTTTATGGGTGCTCAGGCGGGCTGGGAGCAGGTCCTAGGAATGTGGCACAAACACTTCCTCACATTTTGAAGAGCACAAGAAGACTTGAGTGCTTGTGTGGTTGTTGGGTGGGTCCAAAGCTCGACGTGGGTTACAAAAATGGCCATGATTCTTGGCTTACCAAAACTACCCGTTCCTTCTGGAATAGAGGCTTCCCCCTGTTGATCCACCCCCACCCCCAAAACTGGCATTCCTTCAAGATGAGCCTTGTTTGTGACCGCATCTAGTACGGATTTTGCCAGATGGATTGGTTCCCCTCAGAGAGCTCTTTACCTGAAGTTTCCTTCAGGTAACCAGCCTTGTAGCCATTGGGCCATCAGACGAAAGGCAACTGGGCATCGGCCATACCCAGCCTGAAGAACCCACAGAGCTTGGGGGATTGGAGGGGGGAGTGCTTTAGCTTGCCCCCCCCACCCCACCCAAGGCATCACACCCTTGGCACAACTGGGAAGGAAAGAGGGGACCGAACCTGCAGAACCTTCTAGGCCACCCCATTCCTTCTGTGGAACTCCCTGCCACAGGAGGTGGTGATGGCACCTGGCCTGGATGCCTTCAAAAGGGGATTGGATGGAGGAAAAGTCCATCACAGGTGACAAACCATGATGGAGATGTGTCATCTCCATGGTTAAAACCGGAGTCCTTCAAGGGCCAGATGCAGGGGAGTGGTATCAGATATCTAGTCTCGTGCGCTCCCAAACACATCTGTTGGGGCCACTGTGAGATCCAGGAAGCTGGACTAGATGGGCCGTTGGCCTGATCCAGCATGGCTCTTCTTACGTTCTTACGTTCTTATATGTGCCAGCTCTCCTCCTGCCCTTGGCAGGGTAAGAGGGAGGAGACCCGGGCTGGCAAGTGAGGGCCTCAACCGTGCCAACTCTGGGGTTTGTTTGCCTTGCTCCTTGACTGGAACTGGGTGGATGGGTGGAGGCGGGTGGCTCCTATTCTCTTCTTGGTGTCCAGAGGCAAAGTTGGCTTTTGGTTTATGTTCTGGAAAAAGGAAAGAATAAATACATAAATAAATGTAATATGTCTTTAGACTTTGGGTGCGGTGAGAGGAAGGGCTGGTGTTTGTCCCTCTCCTTGGTGACAGTTCATCTGCCTACAAGAGACTGTCTTTGCCGAACCCTGTGCCAAGCGGGTGGGTGGAGCCTCTGGGCACACCGAACCCTGCGGGCAGAGAGACAGAGAGAGAGAGAGAGAGAGAGAGAGAGAGTCCTCACTTTGGACCTCCACCCCAAACCCTTTTCACCTGGACCTTTTTGACAGACTGTTGCAGCTCTCCCTGGCTCACCCACCACCCACCCACCCACCCACGCCGGCTAGCTTCTCCTCATCTCAACAAGCCAACTTGGCTTCACAGCTGAACCAAAACAATGTACTTTATTTCGAGTACCTTCTGGGGAGCGCCCAGAACAATTCCTGCTCTTGACAGCAGTCTATATGTTACGCATTTATTTGTGCATGTGGTTGTGTGTTTTTAAATGCTGTTCCCTGCCCCCACTGTTTCTTCTGTGGAAACAACAGGGCCTTTCTTTGATGTGCACTAAGTTACTTCTCCTCTTGGAAATCTGCAAATAAGCTTTCTCATAAGTAAGAGAAAATTCTTGTTTTCTGGTGCAAGTTCCCATTCTTTGAAGTAGTCTCTAAAGCGCAAATATGTTAAGAGAATCCAGCATGCCAGACTAAAAAGTCTTTCCTCCGGATCAGTGGCGACTTTACCATTTGGCTTGGAGAGGGTGACCTCCCTGGTCCAGTGGATCCAGTGGATCACGTGCCAACCTGCCTAAGACTTGCAGTACCACGTTTGTTACTCCTGGTGCTACGTTCATGTTGTGAGTCTGTCATTTCCTGTTGAAAGCAAAGTGTTCTGCTTATATAACGTCCCATAGTGCTTCAAGCACTCTCTGGGCGGTTTTGAAATTTAATTATGCAGGCTGCACAGTGATAACTTTCAGTATATGATGGGATCAAGAGGTCTGCTCCTCCTTCACGTTTAGTTGAAGAAAATAAAAGATCTCCTGTGGGTTTGTTCAATGGGTGATCAATGATCATCCATTATTTTTGCGCTGCTGCTCGTCGAAGCCTTAGCAAGTACTTTCTTTTTTAGAGCAAACAGAGACATCCTTGCAGCTATCTTCGGGGAATAAATCCCTGACCTGCTATTGGATGTTTCCAGCGACAAAAGGTATGGTGAGGTGGTGAGAAATTCAGAACACCAACTTCTCACCTTTGAGAACATGCCAAGCATTGGACGTCAGAGATCTTCTCAAAGCATGGAACAAAATCTCTCTGAGATCTGAGCGCTTAAATATTATTTGCATAATTACGGTGGATGAAGAAATGTGTAAGTTCACCTGGAAAAGTGGGAACACAGTGCTCATGCTCCACAGGTTTTTAAAATATATAAAAAAATAAAGCTTGCATTAGGTCACCAGCGATGCCCTGAAGCACCAGGGCCCTAATGCATCAGCTACGCCTCTTTTGTTCTAGGAAATGTAGGGCAGGCAACCTGGTTCCTATGGGAAAGGTGTACCTGAGTCTTTGGGACACGGAGTACTTTGGGGATAGGATGATGTGTCATATATTCCAAAGGAGCTGGGGTTTTTTTTATTAGTGCAGGTTGCCTTCTGGCAAAACCCTTTCAACTTAATCAACGTCCTCTGGCAGTGGAGTGCATTGAGGTCAGAACTAGAGATGGGCACGAAACGACCATTTTTTCGTTACCGTTCTCCGTTATTTGTTCCGTTACGTAACGGAACGACTAACGGAGAATGGTGTAATTTAGGAACGAACAGAACAGAACCAGAACAAATGAGTTCGGTTATGTTCGGTTCGTTCCTCCCTGCAGCGATCTCCGATCTCCGCAGCGAGGCGGTGACAGCTGCCTCAGCTGTCACATCCCGGCTGTGGAGATCGGATCGCTGCCGGAGAGGGCCCTGTGATCTGGACTCCGTGTGCCAGATCTCAGCCCCATCTCGCTGCCCTCCGCCCCACAGCCTGATAGCCCACTGGTGGGCTGTCAGGCTCCGGGGCGGAGTCAAGAAGGAAGGGGCTGTGATCTGGTCTCTACCGTCCGGAAGACGGATTGCAGCCCCCTCCCAACCAACCTCCACCTTCCCCGTGCCAGATGACAGCACCGAGTGCTGTCATGACCGCTACGGGAAAGGAGGGAATCCCATTCAGCCCCTCTGCATGCAGAGGGACTGAATGGGGGTCCCAAAGGGATCTTCACCGTGCCGGTCTTGACAGCGTGCCGGCACTGATTGTTTGCCTGCAGCTTGACTTCTAAAGTTCTGATTCCAACAGAAATATTTTTCCCCCTAGGAACACCCCTTTTGGAGCTTCATAGCTCAGCCCCTTGACCCCCCAAACCTTTCCAAATTTCTGGGGGTTATCTAGAATCGCTTAGGGAAGCTAACCCTGCCACTTTGGTCCTTTAGGACCCAGGGGAGCATAGCGTTTCATTTCATTTCGCTGCAAAACTCCTTTAAAAATTCATTATATACAAAACAAAATGAAACACTATTTTCCCTTTTTGTGCTCATCTCTAATCCTGATTTCTCTGTGATAGCATACCTAGGGCAACTCTTCTTTCCTGGCAACGTCATTTTCTGGACGTCTGTTTCAACGCACATTTTTTTATTCTTGTGTTAGTCCCTTTCCATCTCCACGAGGCCATGTGACGTTTAGGTAACTGCTGCATCCATCAACAGTTCAAGTTCAACAAGTGAGAAGGGTTGCCATGCACTTTAGGGAAAACACCCTACCTGAAGCGACTCACGGTTTCGCCGAGGAATGTTTCTTGCTGAGGACCAGGGCTCTTGAATGATTCTGTGACATTCGGGGCACAAAAAAATTGAAGGCCCAGCTATAATAGAAGGCAGCTTCCAGAAAGAGGCTCCACTTCATAAGACCCCCATTGATATAAATTGCAACAGAGCAAGAACTTCACGTCCATCTCATCACTCTTTGCAGTCCTGCTGGGGACCGGTATGAAGAAATCTAACCACATGTCCATCGCGGGACGAACTGCGATCTAAGCGGGATGGGAGATTCCCCTCCCTAGCCTCGGGAATCTCCTCATCTTGCTTCTCATTCCGATACGAGGGTCCATGAGGTAAGGCTCCTCACGCAACGTGCCATTCTCCATCTAGTGGCAGGAGTGCGAAGTGCCATTCGCCAGTACATTCCCTATGGAGTCAGCAACGCAGTGCAGAGAGATTAAAAGACAAATGCCTCAAACTCAGCTCCGTAACACATTGAAGGCAAGGCTTCGGAGAATCGAAACATCGAAAAACGGAAGGTCGGGCCGAAAAAACAACAACGGAGAAAGGCATGGAATTTTACATCTCATCACGGAACGAGGACGTGCGGTAACAGTCATGCCGGTATCATCCCTCATGCCCGTGCGTACACGGGAACAGGGACAGAACCGCAAAAAGACCACGTGACTGCAACCGACATCAACACGCAACAAACTTTCTCCCGGGATGAGAGTGGACATGACGTAACTGTCATAGTTAGTGATTTGCCGAAAATGACCCAAAACTGCATCAAATCTTTGAGAGGCAACACAAGTCCCCATCCTGTACAGGGACTAGACTAGAATTTGGAAACCCCTCTAGAACATTTCTGAAAGCAATATTGGTAAGACATGTACCTTTTTAATCCAGTGTCTTTTTCTGCCTGTGAAAATTCTGAAGTTTTTCAAGGCAGCCTTGAAAGACCTCCCTGCAACAGCAACATTGATGGGCTTGGTGTATAAAGCTGTTTTAATGATGTTGATTTATGCTGTGGTTTATCTTGGAATTATGTTGTGTTCTTCTTTACTGGTTTATGTTTAATTGATTGTTAGCCACCAAGAGTGGCCTTTGGGCCTGATGGGTGGCACAAAAAGACAACCAACCAACCAACCAACCAACCAACCAACCAACCAACCTATATCTATCTATCTATCTATCTATCTATCTATCTATCTATCTATCTAT
>JAHTLZ010000193.1:764765-776740 GCA_023846285.1 Phrynocephalus versicolor
TATCTATCTATCTATCTATCTATCTATCTATCTATCTATCTATCTATTTATCTATCTATCTATAACTGGCTACTAAAATGTTATCACTCCAGGCATGCTGTTCTTTCAGCATTTCATGTCCGAGCAATCAGAGTTGCAAATGACATTTGTGTGTTTCCCTCCTTATGGCAAAGCAAAGCACAAGGGAATTTGCAATATGTGCTTAACCTGTCCTGTGTTGTTCGCAAGTCTTCTCCCTCTTAAGGGAGCCCTGCTTCTTCAACACATACTTATTGTACCATCCAGATGTGGCTGCACTGCAGTTCCCAGGTCTGTGGCCAGTGGTTCTTCACAGATTCCTACAGTTGGAAGAGACCTCAAGGGCCATCCAGTCCAACCCCCTGTCATGCAGGAACCTCCATCACAGGACTCCTGACAGACGGCCATCCAGCCTCTGCTTAAAAACCTCCAAAGAAGGAGACTCCACCACCCTCCGTGGCAGCATATTCCACTGCTGAACAGCTCTAACTGTCATGAAGTTCTTCCTAATGTTCAACTGGAACCTCTTTTATTGTAGTTTGAAACCATTGCCCCGAGTCCTAGTCTTTAAAGCCCTGGAAAACAAACCTGGTCCCTCTTCAGTATGACAACCTTTCAAATATTTAAATATAGCTATCATAGCTCCTCACAGCCTTCTTTTTGAAAGGCTAAACATTCCCAGCTCCCCAAGCTGTTTCTCGTAAGACATTTCTTCCAGACCTTCAGCCATCCTGGTTGCTCTCCTCTGGATCCGTTCGAGGCTGTCAACATCCTTTTTAAAAATGAATTGCACATAACTGGACACAGTGCTCCAGGTGGGGTCTGCCCAGAGCAGAATACAGTGGTACTATAACTTCCCTTGATCTAGACACTATGCTTCTGTTGATGCAACCAAGGATCACGTTGGCTTTCCTGGCCGCCATGGCACACTGCTGACTCATGTTCAATTTGTGGTCCACCAAGACTCCCAGATCCCTTTCACAGGTACTATTTTCCAGCCAGGTGTCTCCCATCCCATATCTGTGCAATTCATTCTTTTTACCTAGATACAGGGCCCTTCTTTTCCCTCTGTTGAAATCCATTCCATTAACTTTGGCCCAGCACTCTAATCTGTCAAGGTCATTTTGGATTTTCATCCTATCCCCTGGGAATTAGCAACCCCTCCCAATTTGGCATCATCTGTAGATTTCATCAGCCTACTCACTATTCCTTCCTCCAAGTCATTAATAAAGATATTGAACAGCACTGGACCCAGAATAGAACCCTGGGGCACCCAACTGGTCTCGTCTCTCCAAGCTGAAGAGAAGCCATTTGTCAGATATTAGTTAGTGAATACATGTATTAGACAGAATGTTCTATATATATCTGTTATGTATATAATTGATTTAAAGATGGAGTCTGTAAAAGTGCAAAGTCACAGTGACTCAATGTATAGTTTTTTCTAATGGAGTGCAGATGTTAAGAATTAGCATAATGAATTTTGGCTGATGCAAGGGGTTGCAATAGCTATGAGGTAATGTCATTTATGATCGGACAGACACATGTATAAAAAATGTTCTGTAAATCATTGTTCATTGGGCCTTCCGTGAGTAAGGCACCCACTTTGTTTCTCTGCCATATATTTTGTCAATGTAATGTATGCTGTTATGCTGTTGAACTTTGTATAAGTTCTGTAATGCTGTGTTATATTTTTGTACAGTCTGCAATATAGCTATTTGGTTTAAGAAAACTCTGTCTCTGGCTAAGTATTGCTTCCACTGGCTGATCAAATAGCACAAAACTCTGACACCATTAATGATCACCCTTTGAGAGTGATCAGTCAATCAATTACAAATCCACCTAACAGTGGTACTATCTATCCCACAGTCTACTAACTTCTTTTCAAGAATGCCATGCGGAACCTCATCAAAGGCCTTCCTGAAATCTAGATAAGCAATATCCACAACGTTCCCCTCATCCACCAGGCCTGTAATTCTATCAAAGAAAGAGACCAAATTCGTCTGGCATGACTTGTTGGAGAGCTGGAATTGGACCCCTGTAGGCCTCTCGGATCCCCATCTTTACCAACCAGCTTTCTAGTTGTATGAACACGTCTTTGCTCCGTATGGCTAATTTTGTTCTGGGATGCCATCTGAATCTGTTGTTCCATAGAAGTTTAATGCAGCCATGTGGCACAGATTCCCCTCTTGGTTAGCAGAGGAAGGAAATCCTTTCCTCCAGTAACCCCTGGGAAAGAATGCGGGGCAAGTATCCTCACCAGGAACATGGTGGCTTGTTTAGCCCATCCTTCCAGTGCTTACAAAACCTTGGCTGTGCCGTTGGCATGTTGCAAACTCTTCTGAAACAGGCGTGGAGAGCCAAATCCCCGGCCTGCCAGCCAACATACACCACACCCTGGGCGTTGCCAGCCAGGCTCAGCCTTTTCCAGGAGCTCTTGTGGTGCAAGCGTCACGCTCCAGGCACCAAAGGGGGCTCTCGGTCTCCTCTCCCACCCCCTGATGATTTTGCCACGCTCCTTATTTTTTCAGGTGTGTCTTTGGCCTGGTGGAAAGCTGGCAGAGGGCGAAGTCCAGTGAACCTAACCAGGAGCTCGGGCTTGGCACGTGGCCTTGAGACAAAGAGAGCCAGCCAACAAGGGGAATGCCTGCCGGAGAAAGGAGTGCCAAGGCTCCGAAATGCAGAGCATTCTGGGAAGGGAGAGATTGTCAAAGGCCAAGGGCATATACACGCTGCCCATCCAGGAGATGGAACAGATTAGAAAACAAAGCCGGCCACGCCTGCTTTTTCGTGAAGCAGGAGCAGCACCAGGTGTTTTCCTAAACTTTCATACAGTAGTCCCCCGCCTATCGCGGGGGTTAGGGATCCACCCGACCCGCAATACGTGAAAATCTGCGATATGCGGAAGTGGGTCGGGTGGGGGCAGGGGGCGATCAGAGGGGCGGGGGGCGGCGGCGGGGAGTGATGGGATCACTTCCCCCCTCTCGTGTGGATCCAAGGCCTCCCAGAGGGGGTGGGGGCAGAGGGGAGCGATGGGAGCGCCCCCTGCTGCCCCCCCCCACAGGGACTGCGATCCCGCGATATAGTGGGGCCGCAGTACTTGAACTGCGAAATGGCGGGAGGGTGACTGTACTCTGGATGGAGGTTTATGGGTTTTTCCCGAGGAGTCAACCCAGGTGTCCCGGGACCTCCTTCTCTCTGACACGACTGTCCAAGGATTGGCCAGGGTTGGTGAGAAGACCATTATGCCCCTTTCTACTCAGGGTGGTGAGAAAAAGTCATCACGAGTTGTTTGTGGGTAAGAAGGAAACCAACTAGAAAACAGTAGTAGATGGAGGAGTGCTTCCTACTCTTACAGCATGCCTAGTTTTGAAAAATGGTGGGCCATCAAGTCCACCATTTTTCTGGGTAGAGAATCTTCAAAAGTTTCTTCCCTTTCCCCTCTTCTGTAGCATCCTGGGACAGTGCACCTTGCCCAAGGCCACCCAGGTTGGCTTGCATGGAAATTAGCAGGATGGGCCATAGTGTGAATTGCTAAGCTGAATATTATGATTGAGATTTGTTTAAAATAACTCAAGGCCTCATTGGCAAAACTTTTCTGTAAGCTCCTTGCAAAAACACAAAAAGGAAAAAAAAAGATGCCTTTTAAATTCAAGCCGCTCAAACTTTCTCTCTCCCTTGGGTGAGGTAATTACAGCAGAGTTCAGTTGGTCAATGTCCACAGCTGAAAATATGCTTCTGAAACTCACAGCTGCCTGGTGTCAAAAGATAAGGAAAATTTATGACCTGCCATCTTCCCTTCACTTGGAAAGCATGAACAGAGAATACTTCAGAATCCCAGTGTTAAGCTTGGGTATTTTAGAAGGCAGAAAACACTTCTTTCTCCTGGTAGGTGTTAGCTTCTTTCTCCTTGAAGCAATTAGCCTTACTCTTGAGGTGATCCCGACGCTGCCACCATGCACGGTAAATCAAATGTGGGCTGCACTGGCCGAGTTCAAAAGTAAAGAGAATTGCTTTTCTCTGAAGCAAAATACTCCAAAACATCTCCACCTTCTGATTTACTCTAGGTTCTTTTCAAAACATGAGGCCACGTTACTTTTGAAAAACAGTATTTTATTTTCTATTCTTATGATGCAAAAATAAGAATTCAAAAAGTATCAAAAATATTAAAACCTTAACAAATCTGAATCATAGTCTTATTTCCCCTAAAAATAATAAAATCTAAGTCATCCTGACTGATTACATTTCAGGTTTCTTCTAAGCTAACTTTTTCTATTCTATCTAACTGCAGTGACCTCCATTGCTCAAAGTGATCCTAAGATCATCAGCACAACCATCAGAACAATAATGGCTTCTCTCTGTCTTCTTAACTTCTTCCCACAGCTTCCAGATGTCACATGACATAATTGACCAATGTTAGCTGACCATTGTCCATGCTGCTAGCTTGTTATGTCTGTTCCTCTACATGCCTCAGATAAGGTCTAACACAGTGGTTCTCAACCGGTGGGTCCCCAGATGTTCTGGGACTGCAACTCCCAGAAGTCTTCATCACTAGCTGAGCTGGCCAGGAATTCTGGGAGTTGCAGTCCAGGAACCACTGGTCTAATACATACCAAAACGTGCTCTTAATATTCAGCTTAGCAAGTCACACTATGTCCCATCATGCTAATTTCTGTCAAGATGCTGGACTACAGAGCCAGAGGTCAATTCTGACTGATGGTGACCTTTTCTTAGGGTTTTTTCAGGCAGAGAAGACTCAGAGGTGGTTTCCTTGTTCTCTCTTCTGTGGTGTCCTGGGACTGTGCAGGTTGCCCAAGGTCACCTGGGCTGGCTTTTCTCTCTGAAAGAGATCTCCCAGTCTCTTGCCAGATACCTAACTCACTGTCCCCATGGGCTTAACTGGAGCAGAGTGGAGCAGGGGAAATAGAGCTCTTTAAGGCTTGGCCAAGTTCCCGTGTGTCATTTGATGTGAGTCTTGCAACCAAATGACATACACGCCTGATGCCATTTGGTGTGATTCTTGCAACCAAATGACATACACGCCTGATGTGACCCTAGCTAGTTCGCTTCCCTTGTGAAAACAAAACAAAACAAAACAAAACAAAGACACCCCCTCTTTTTCTCCAGATTGCTTGGGTGCATTTTCCCCCAACAAATTCTTCTATTTGTTATCTGTGTTTGTTTCTGTGCATGCATTTTGTTTTCCAAGGCAAAACGCACCTAGTTTGCACAGATGTTTTGGACAAACTGCAGAGAACTCGACGGAGAGAAAGAGAGACCTCTGTCTCACTCTTGCCCTGGAGGTGGGAAATTTTGCAGGCCCTGAAGCTTTTTCCTTGGAGAATATCACCAGGCTGAGCCTGGCCCACTAGAGTGAGGACTTCATTGAGCATACTTCAGTCCCCTCCCCAAATCCAACGTGAACATCACACAACGTTGAGAGCATGCCGCTTGGTTCTTGTAATGTGGTTTTATTTACACTGGCATTGACAACAGAGTGTTTGCAATCAAATTAATACTTCTTACAAGTTGTGTATCATTTGAATTCAGGACATGAACTTAGTTTGAAATCTAGGACTCTTATATTCAAACTGCTTTCTAACTTACCTTTCATGCTCCACTCCCTGGGAGAGGATAGGCAGGCATTTCATGCATGATTCTGCTAAACACAGGTACAGCGTTAACAGTATTTCAGTATCATGGCCATCAGTAACATTTTCATCAAGTCATACTGCAAATAGACTTTTTCATACAAACAGTGGGGTGATTTTTAAAAAATAAAAAAATAAAAACACAGACAAAAAAATGTGGTTCGTGAAAGTCCCAACATCCCAAGGAGAAATAACATTTTTTTTTTTTTTAAAAAAAAAGAGACATTCCATAACTGGCTGGTCCAAGAAATGAACAAACAACAAACAACAACAACAATGCATACAACACAAATCTACACTTACAAATTTGACACGAGCCTTTTGATCCATGGGCACGAACAGTGACAACCTGCGTGCAACATGAGAAGAGCAGATCACCACAAAGTAAATCCCCGTCAGTTAAGAAGATTCATTTAGCAAGGGGTGTGCAAAGGCAGGAGTCAGACCAAGACTCTTGCGCAGGGGAAGGTTGGGTGGAAGAAGAGTGGCAAAAGCAACAGCGCCAGAGAGGCAAACACATCTGAAATGTCGCCCCATTTCAGATTTTCATCAAGTTGGGATATGTCTCCTCCCTGACCTTTGACTTTTATATAGCTGTGATACCATGAGAAATCAGGCTCCAAAACATTTATTCTAGCTAGATAAATTATAGGAACTGGAATACATTAAGAATGTAAATTAACTTGAAGTACATGACTCCAGGAAGTGGCAGAACACCTGAATGAGGGGATTATCCCCAAGGTAAACTGTGCCTGAGGGACAGGAGATTGTCTCATTGTCTGAAGTTCTACATTCCCTGTCTCTGCCCGGTCTCTGCCAGACTGGGCCCAGTTGAACAATAGAACACCAATCTATGGAACATTGACTCAAGGATTTGGACCATCAAGAGCTTGATGGCACAGGAGATTGGATGCAACTGTGAACAATGACCCACCAATGCTAATTGAGGGAAACCCTGAACTGGTTTGAATGTATAAAAACTCATGTTAAACAAATGTTCAGGGCTCACTCACACCATCCAGGGTGAGACCACTGACTGTTGCTTTTGGCTTGGCTTTAATAAATCAGACTTGAACAGTTCAGTGTTTGCGCTTCCTTACTTTATTTGAATTTAATTATTGGACACTGGTTCCGAGCCAAGCACGGACTCAAAATAATCTGTAAATACTGGTAACAGCTGTTTGTTTCTCTAAAGCAGGTGAGGTGGAGAACCTCGACCCTCCAGATGTTTTGGACGGCAGCGCCCAGAAATCCGAGCCCATATCACCAATGAAAACAGACTGGGGGGAAGTTGAGGTCCACAACATCTGGAAGCCGGGAGGTTCTCCGCCCCTGCTCTAACGGGTCTACAAAGCAAATGCAGGGGCAAACCCGTGATCCTATGCCCCCTTTATACTGGCTTTCCTTTCCCAGTTTCCTCTTCTGGTGTGAAGAACAACGGTTCCATTCCTCAGGTCCCCCGATGTTCCATTCCTCAGGTCCCCCAGAAAAGGCTCTGCCCTTTTCTGGCAGAGCCTTTTCTGGCAGAGCAGCAGAGAGGAAGGAGGTGATCAGAGGAGCACACGGCCAAAGGGCAGAGCTAACTTCCTCTTTTTGCAGGAGCAAGGGGCGGAGTTTTAGCTTTAAATAGCTGCTAACAGCAGTCTCTCAGTCCTTTTCTGGCAGAGCAGCAGAGAGGAAGGAGGTGATCAGAGGAGCACACGGCCAAAGGGCAGAGCTAACTTCCTCTTTTTGCAGGAGCAAGGGGCGGAGTTTTAGCTTTAAATAGCTGCTACCAGCAGCACGCGCCTGGCGGCGCGTGCAAACTAAAAAAAAAAAAAAACAACCAACCAACCAAACAAAAAATCCTTCTGGGTTTAATTGAGTTCCCAAGCCAAGCAACTCCTCAGGAGGTCCTACACTTCCTGACGTGCTTGCAGTTGGAGTAGAGGTGCTTTAGCGGCCCCTACACTGTTAGATTTTGATTAAACAATAAAAGAAGTAAAGAGTCTGACTAGATTAAAAAAAAAAGTGCACGTTTACATTTTTGAGACCTTGAATACATTTTATTGTAATCGTTAAAATGGAGTTGGAGGGAGCAGCTGTAGTTACCTGCAGTACTTGTGCCATGTTTGTTATCTTGACAGAGCGTGTGCAGAACTACATCTGCTGCAAGTACAAGCTGGTTGCGCTATTGGAAGAGAAGGTCCAGCAGCTAGAGGCTCGCATAGCGGACCAGCAACATATTAAGGAGCTTGAGCGGTTCCTGGACAGAGCGGAACAGACTATCCAGGTCCAAGAAGAGACAGGGCACACTTCAGAGGAGGAAGTCACTCCCCCAACTCAGGAGGTGAATGGGTGGAGGAATGTGACTCAAAGGAGTAGAAGGCCAAGGCATCGCTCAGAGAGTCTCATCTTGCACAATCAATTTGAAGCTCTTTCCCTCAGCACACCTCATGAGGCACACACAGAGGAAGAAGTGGTTCCACCGGAGGATCTCTCCCTCATCACTATTGATGAGATACAAGATCAGGTATATGTTGATGACCAGGCTGCAGGAGAGAAACTCATTGTGCTAGGGGATTCTATAATTAGAAATACGGAGGGATGGATTTGTGAGGAGCATGATAACCGGATGGTCACTTGCCTGCCGGGTGCAAAGGTTGCAGACATCACCAGAAATATAGATAGCTTGTTAGAGAGAACTGGGAAGGAGCCAGTGGTCATGGTACACGTTGGTACCAATGATGTCGGGAAGGCCAAGCGGTCAGTCTTGGAAGCCAAGTTCAGGTTGTTAGGAAGAAGATTGAAGTCCAGGACTTCCAAGGTAGCATTTTCAGAAGTGCTACCTGTTCCTCGTGCAGGACCTGCCAGGCAGGCAGAACTCAGAAGCCTCAATGCGTGGATGAGGCGATGGTGTCGAGAGGAGGGCTTTAGATTTGTCAGGAACTGGAGAACATTTTGGGACAAGCCAAACCTGTTCAGGAGGGATGGGTTGCACTTGAATCATGATGGGACCAGATTGCTGGCACTCAACCTCAAAAAGGCAGCAGAGCAGCTTTTAAACTGATAACTGGGGGAAAGCCGACAGGAGCTGTGTGGCATCCGGTTCGGAACACCTCATCCTCGGGGAATGAGGTTGGAGAGGGTAGAGAATCACATAGAGATAACATAGCAAGTATTAACACTGGCAGAATAGTGGAATGTGACAGTTCGTCTACTGAAAATAAAAGCTGTGGGGGGAGAAGAACAAGGCAGCAGCTGTTGCGGGACCCACTGTACAAGTGCTTCTACGCCAATTCTCGAAGCCTCCGAGCAAAGATGGGAGAACTTGAACATCTGGCAGCTAGGGATAACATTGATATAATAGCCATAACAGAAACCTGGTGGAATGTGGAAAACCAGTGGGATACAGCAATCCCAGGCTATAAACTCTATAGAAGGGATAGAGATGGGCGGGTTGGAGGAGGAGTGGCCATCTATGTCAAAGAAGGCGTAAAATCCAGCAGAATGGAGATTGACAGAGGGTCTGACTCCACCATAGAATCACTGTGGGTTAAACTACCAGGTCCAAAGAGTGATGTGATAGTTGGAGTATTCTATCGTCCACCAGATCAAAACCTTGAGGGGGACCTTGAAATGAGGAGAGAAATCATGGAGGTGGCTAAGAGGGATAGGATAGTAATCATGGGAGACTTTAATTATCCCCACATTGACTGGGCCAATGCAAGCTCTGGGCAAGAAAGAGAAACTGGGTTTCTCGACTTGCTGAATGACTGTGCCTTAGAGCAACTTGTCATGGAGCCCACCTGAGAACAGGCAACTCTAGATCTAATATTGTGTGATACTCAGGACCTCGTCAGGGATGTGAATGTCACTGAGCCTCTGGGGAACAGTGACCATGCTGCAATTACCTTTGCCATGCATGTCAGAGGAAGAGTGTCAACCAAATCAGACATAAAAACCCTTGATTTTCGAAGGGCAAACTTCCCTCAGATGAGGAAACTAGTTAGAGAGAAACTGAAGGGGAGGGTTAGAAGAATCCAATCTCTTCAGAGTGCATGGAGCCTGTTTAAAACAATAATAATAGAGGCCCAGCACAAGTGCATACCACAAAGAAAGAAGAGCTCATTTAAGTCCAAGAGGACACCGGCATGGTTAACGAGTGGAGTTAGAGAGGCTCTAAAGCACAAGGAGAGGTCCTTCTGTAAATGGAAATCCTCCCCAAACGAGGAAAATAAAAAGGAACACAAACTCTGGCAAAAGAAATGTAAGAAGATGATAAGGGAGGCAAAGAAGGACTTCGAGGAACGCATGGCTAGCAATATAAAGGGTAATAATAAAAGCTTCTTTAAATATGTTGGAAGTAGAAAACCTGCCAGAGAACCAGTTGGCCCTCTGGATGGTGAGGGAGGAAAAGGGGAGGTTAAGGAGGACTTGGACATTGCAGAGAAATTGAACGAGTTCTTTGTGTCTGTCTTCACGACAGAGGACCTTGAGCGGATTCCGCTGCCTGAGCCGCCCCTCTTGACTAAAGAATTAAATCAAATACAGGTTAAAAGAGAGGAGGTTTTAGGACTAATTGATAAATTGAGGATTAACAAGTCACTGGGCCCAGATGGCATCCACCCAAGGGTTATTAGGGAACTGAGAAATGAAATTGCAGATCTCTTAACGGTTATATGCAACTTGTCTCTTAAAACGGCCACAGTGCCGGAGGACTGGAGGATAGCAGATGTCACACCAATTTTTAAAAAAGGAAGGAGGGGGACCCGGGAAACTACAGACCAGTTAGCCTTACATCTGTCCAAGGGAAGATGGTGGAAAGCCTCATACAAGAGAAAATCTTAAAACATATAAAAGAACAAACCTTGCTGAGAGAAAATCAGCATGGCTCCTGTAAGGGTAAATTTTGTCTGACAAACCTTTTAGAATTTTTTGAAAAGGTCAACAGGCACGAGGATTTGGGTGAACCGGTGGATATAGTCTATCTGGATTTTCAAAAGGCTTTTGACACAGTCCCTCACCAAAGGCTGCTGAGAAAATTGCACAGTCAGGGAATAAGAGGGCAGGTCCTCTTATGGATTGAGAACTGGTTGAGATCCAGGAAACAAAGAGTAGGTGTCAATGGGAAATTTTCACAATGGAGGGAAGTGAAAAGCGGTGTGCCCCAGGGCTCTATCCTGGGACCGGTGCTTTTCAATCTGTTCATAAATGACCTGGAGACAGGGATAAACAGTGAGGTGGCCAAGTTTGCCGATGACACAAAACTTTTCCGTGTGGTAAAAACCAGAGAAGATTGTGAAGAGCTCCAGAAGGATCTCTCCAAACTGGGGGAATGGGCTGAGGAATGGCAAATGCGTTTTAATGTAACCAAATGTAAAGTAATGCATATTGGGGCAAAAAATCCAAACTTCATCTATCAACTCATGGGCTCTGAGTTATCCGTGACAGATCAGGAAAGAGATCTTGGTGTGTTGGTGGACAGCTCCATGAAGGTGTCTCCCCAATGTGTGGCAGCGGTGAAGAAGGCCAATTCCATGCTAGGGATTATCAAAAAGGGGATTGAAAATAAAACAGCCAACATTATAATGCCATTATACAAAACAATAGTAAGGCCCCACCTGGAGTATTGTGTACAATTCTGGTCACCGCATCTCAAGAAAGACATAGTGGAACTGGAAAAGGTGCAGAAGAGAGCGACTAAAATGATTACTGGGCTGGGGCACCTCCCTTATGAGGAAAGGCTAAAACATTTGGGCCTCTTTAGTCTGGAAAAAAGGCGTTTGAGGGGGGATATGATTGAGACGTACAAAATAATGCAGGGTATGAGTAAAGTGGATAGAGGGAAGCTCTTCTCTCTCTCCCAAAATACCAGAACTAGGGGACATACACTCAAATTGAGGGCTGGGAGAGTAAGAACAGACAAAAGAAAATATTTTTTTACCCAGCGCGTTGTAAGTCTATGGACCTCCCTGCCACAGGATGTGGTGATGGCATCTGGCCTGGATGCCTTCAAAAGGGGATTGGACAGATTCCTGGAGGAAGGGTCCATCGCGGGTTGCAAGCCACGATGGAGATGTGTAATCTCTAGGCTTTAAACCAGGGTCCTTCAAGGGCCAGATGCAGGGGAGTGGTATCAGGAGACAGAGATCTAGTCTCATGCGCTCCCAAATGCACCTGGTGGGGCTGCTGTGAGATACAGGAAGCTGGACTAGATGGGCCTTTGGCCTGATCCAGCAGGGCTCTTCTTATGTATGTCCCCGGGAGTGGTTCCTAAAGCAGTCTTTCCCATAATCTGCTACGCCCGGGGTGCCATCAAGATTGGGT
>JAHTLZ010000193.1:786304-802560 GCA_023846285.1 Phrynocephalus versicolor
AACTAACTAACTAACTAACTAACTAACTAACTAACTAACTAACTAACTAACTAACTAACTAACTAACTAACTAACTAACTAACTGTGATGAACCGGGATTTTCACACTCCAGCTACACTTTAAAACTTTGTTGTAAAATGGTTTATCTGTGCCGCCACCATTTAGCTTATTCTAAGGAATAAACTGGAACTGACACGTGCTTGAACTTTTCAAAATAACCTTGAAGTTTATTTTCTTTATATCATGAAATGGCACATTACTGACTTGAGGCTTTTATTGTTATTTAGCTGTAAACTTAACACACAAGTATAAGTTCATGTTCTCATTCAGCGGTTACATAAACAAGTCCCTCTCCAGTCCCTATTCTTCGAGTGGTCATTCCCTTATACTGTATATGGCACAACCTCAGCCATCAACTCAGTGATTGGCCAAACCATTCACATATTCATACCCTCTGTCACGATAACTAACGAATCCCTCAATTCCCTGTTCTCAATACATGGACATGTCTTAATTGTACTGGGCTGTATATTATCCCTCATTCTGCAAGCTGTCTTGGGTCCTTTTTCCAACGAGGTAAGCGGGGTAAAAAATACTCTAAAATAAATAAAATAAAATAAATAATGTATAGGCTGCCTTTCTCCTAGTGAGGGGACCCAAGGCAGCTCACAGTATCAAAAGGAGTAGAACTGAAAATATAGTCAATTAATCCGCTGCAAAAGCAATTTAAAACGGATTAAAATGCAACTGAATTATTAAAAATGGGTAAAACGTTAAAAACGATCTTAACTGGAAAATGGCCCACAGGGACCCAGTCACGATGGCTCAAAGCTGGCCTGAAAAGGTGCATCTTCTTCTGCTCTTGTCAGGAGGAGGAAAGGGAGGTGGGGGGGGCAGCCTGATCTCCCCAAGGGGGGGGGGAGGAAGCATCCCGTGAGCTGAGAGCGGCCACCCTGCCTCCCCATCAGGTGTGCCTGCCCGCCCTGGCAATGGGACCGAGAGGTGGGCCTCCTCTGAGGACTGTTCGGATGGAAGCGCTCTCCCCCTGTCGCTTAGCTCAGGCTTTCCGCAGCAGGTGGTGTGCTTTCTAGCTTCCACCTGGGGTTCTGGTTTCTTCCATCTTTTGCACCAGCTGAAACCAACCATCCTTAATGGACTGAAACTCGTCGGCAAAGTTTGGCCGAGCATGAAAGGAAGCCTAGTGCTGCTGATTGGGTTCTGTTTGGAAGGATGTGTGCCTTTCTGCCTGGAGGAGAGTGGCGGAGTTCCAGCGCCAGGGATCGGTGACTTCAAACAGCAGCCGGGGTGGAGAACATTCTCCCTCCCCACCAAACGAGAGGGGATGCCATCAATCTGTGACCTCGGGGGGATGGGAGGAGAACTCATCCCGACTCTACCTTGGCCGGGATGTTTCCGTACATGCAAGAAAGGGAGTCCACGGCATCAAAAATAAGGCAAATCGCCTAATTTAAGGGGCAGCGTGATCGTGAAGGGGCTGATGCAGAAAGAGAGACCGAAATCTGTGCCAAGAAGAACAGGCAGGTATAAAACAACAGTCCAAAGGAGGGGGGAAAAAAGGCTGTTGAGATCCTAACAGTAATTTCGTAATTCATGGCTGCCAAAGAAACATTTTGCAAAGCTTAAAACAAACACACAAACAAACAAACAAACACCCTGTCCAATGTCAACACAAAATTATGTGCCTCAGGGCGGCAGATCATGCTTGTTAAAATTTTCACTTTGTTAGTTTTGGCTTCCTCAACGTGACAACGTGCCTTGATGGCAATTTTTCAAGCGTTATAAGACTCGTCACCTCCATGCAGGATTTTGCTAAGGAATTACATTCCCCATTCCCAGGCTCACTCCCTTGTCTTTGTGTGAACGTTGCTTCCCCTTTGAGAAGTAAAATGCCAGCTCTCATGCACACACACACACACACACAATAAGCAGCCTGCTAAAACACACACACACACATACAAACTAACACTCCAAAGCTTCCAAACTTTACAAGCCCATGCAAGAAAGCCATAACCATCATTGTTCTTTGCAAAAAAACAGAAAAACTGTTCTCAATTTCTTGTTGAGAACAACACAGAACACCTTGTTCCGAGGGCCATGAGACTAGCCTTGCGGTTCCTCAGCCTCAACTGGGAGGAGGCGATTTAGCAAAGACCAACATGTCTGAAGCCTAACCCAACGATGCTGGAGGAGGCAGAAGACACTGGCTCTAACTAACCACTGCCCCCCAACACACACACACAGCTGAGTCACAGGCTTCATGCTTTACACACCAAGGGCTCCACAGTTAATTCTAGGCAGCATCTCCACATTTCATGCTGCATGACCAGGACACTGGGGCCATAAGAAACCATTTCAGGTTTGGGATGTTGTTGAAAAGAGATTTCCATCTGACCCTTCTTCTGAGCCTCTTTACAGAATTGAGCACCAGCCTTACAGAAAGAAGGTTGAGGGGGAAATATGATACCTATGTTTAAGTATTTGAAAAGATGTCACATTGAAGAAGGGACTGGTTTTTCCATGGCTTCAGAGACTAGGACGCAGGACAATGGTCTCAAACTACAGGAAAAGAGATTCCATTTGAATGTTAGGAAAAACTTCATGATGGTTAGAGTTGTTCGGCAGTGGAAGATGCTGCCACAAAAGAGGGCGGTGGAGTCTTCTTCTCTGGAGGTTTTTAAGCAGAAGCTGGATGGCCATCGGTTGGGAGTCCATGGCAGGGGGGTTGGACTGGATGGCCCTTGAGGTTTCTTCCAACTCTAGGATTCTATGATTCATTTGTGTTATTTAGAGTTGCTATCCTCCGGTGAGCAAGGCTTCCCAGAGGACTCTACCTTTCCAGATGTGTGCCTCCTGGTAAGGTTCCTCAAGGCTAGACTTCCGCCAGGCGTGTGGTGTGGAGCTGCCTGGAAGGCTGGTCCAAACCTCCTAGCCCATGCAGGAAATGTGAGCTTCCTGGTTGATTTATAAAGTCCGAAACAAGAGAAGCAAGTGACAGGTTCTTAACTGGTGGCAATTTACCTCCGAAATAAACATATGTGGTTAGAATTATGGTGGCTTGAGTATGTCACAGGGTACTGGCCAGGGTATCAGACATTACTTAGTACAAGTCATAGAATCACAGAAGCACAGAGTTTGAAGGGACCCACCCCAAAAGGCCATTAATTCTGACTCCCTGTTCAAGGCAGGGGTATAAATCAAAGCAGTTCTGACAGGTGGCTGTCCAAATTTCTCTTGAATGCCTCCACCAGTATAGTTAAAGTATTTTTCTGTGGATAAGACTATATTTTTGTTTAAAAATTTTAGACTAAAAATTGAGGGTCATCTTATACACGGGAATAAGCCAAGGAAAGAACCATGTGGTTGTGAACCTGTAATTTTGGGTTGCAAAATCATCACAAGTCTATGCAAGAAAGCCATAACCATTATTGCTCTTTGCAAAAAAAAAAGTTCTCAACTTCTTATACATGTCTTATACATGTTTTATATATGGGGACGTCTTATAGACCAACAAATACAGTACAGTATTTTCATTGACATCCGCTGGATTCTATGGCTTTTGCTTCCAAATCTTGCTAGCCCACAAAACACAAGCAGAAAACACAAGTGTGCTCAATGCACAAACGTTTAATGTGTGCTCAATGCACAACTGTGCTGTTGCCGAGTGGCTGAACAAAGCCAAGCCTGGCCACGTACATGGAGGCAGGAACCACGGATGCAAGACCCGCTCTCTTCCCCCTCCCCTTCCCACCTGGCCGCTCCCAGCATCCCGCACTCACTGTTTCTGCAACAGGTGTTGCTGTTGCTGCTGTTGCTGCTGCTGTTGCCGGTATGTCTCGATCGTGTGCTGAGGAAGATACTGCATGAGCTCTAACGATTCTTTGATCTTCAGGAGCATTTCGTAGGTCTCTCGGCCTCGCACCTGCAGAGGGAGGAGGAGGAGGAGGAGGAGGAGAGCAGACCATGGATCGACAGCTGTTTCATAAAGGCTACCTTTCCTAACTTCTCTTCCTCACCACAGACCAGTGAGTCCCCATCTAGGGTCCCCAGGTGTTCTTGGACTACCGTTCCCAGAAACCTTGGCCAGCACTGCTAGAGGTGAAGGCTTCTGGGAGTTGCAGTCCAACAGCACCTGGGGACTCAAGGTTGGGAAACACTGTCATGGGCTGCTTTCACATGACCACTAGAATCCGCTGCAAAGTGTTCACAGATGCGGAGCATAAAATCGTTTCCCCATGCGCAGCAGACTTAAAAAAATAAAGTGCCACCGGGCCCACTTAAGCGTGACCCAGTGCATTTTACAAATACCTGGTCTTGAGGTGGTAAAACCCTTGTTGCTGTTCTGATGCGGATTTTAAACTGTTACTCGAGTCCGTGGGAACACGGATAATCCGCACCAAAACCTTTTCAACCTCATTATGGTGTTTTTGCTGCGATTCTCAGACGTGGGATCAGACCGGTTGTGGATTTTCCAAATGTGACCATGGGAAGATCCGATCTGCAACGTCAACCACATGACCGCTCCAGGGGGTGATCTGGATCAAAGTTTGGTGCGGATTTTAGTGGTCGTGTGAAAGCAGCCACAGAAGGACACCAGTGCCTTGGAAAACTCCCAAGAGCAGCATAATAGGAGCTGGCTAGAGCATCTGCACTTCTTTCCAAATACAAGACTAGACCGGGTGGTACCCTTAGGCTACTAGTAAAATAATAATAATTTTAAAAGTTGCTAATATTGAGGGCAACGCCCGCTTTTTCAAAGCCGTACAAAAGTTCAAGCATGGCAAAAGATGGATCTGCCAGGAGTTAGTTGTCAGATGTAGAGTTTTTGGCAAGATGAAAATAATAGTAGAGATGTTGCAAAGCTGCGCCTGAAGTCATGGGTTGTGTAGTCCTTTCCCTCTCTTTCAGAGGCAGGGGAGGAGAGGAGCAGGCCCATCTCTCTATGGCAGAGGTCCTAGTCGCTTCTGGTCTCCCCGACACCAACTCAATCCACCTTTCTTCTTTATTTGTGTAAGAAGCACCAACAAAATATATAGGAAGATAAGCATACACTACCAAGCAGAATATAAGTGAGGTCTAAAATTATTACGTATAAAATGAATAAGATGCAAAACAAAAACAAAATCCTAGATGCCATTTGCCCAGTGACGGGTGATATCAACCGCCTTCCCTCTTGCCAACCCAAGATCTTCCTCCATGCATGTTGAAGGCCATCGTAGGCATTGTGATGTGTGGGAGATGGTTTATTGTTCTCCCCATTCAGACAAGGTGTCTTCTGCAAGGAAGCTCCATTTTCTCAGATTATGCTTCAATCTTCCCACCCCAGCGCTCGGCCTGTTTCATGCTTTCCATACGGGCCAAGGGTTGTTCTTGGCCAACCAGTGAAGAGTCATAAGAACATAAGCAGAGCCATGCTGGATCAGGCCAAGAAGGGCCCATCTAGTCCAGCTTCCTGGATCTCACAGTGGCCCCACCAGATGTGTCTGGGAGCGCATGAGACTAGATCTCTGTCTCCTAATACCACTCCCCTGCATCTGGCCCTTGAAGGACCCCGGTTTTAAGCCTGGAGATGACACATCTCCATCATGGTTTGTAACCTGTGATGGTCTTTTCATAAGAAGATCATAAGAACATAAGAAGAGCCCTGGTGGATCAGGCCAAAGGCCCATCTAGTCCAGCTTCCTGTATCTCACAGTGGCCCCACCAGATGCGTCTGGGAGCACACAAGACTAGATCTCTGTCTCCTGATACCACTCCCCTGCATCTGGCCCTTGAAGTACCCTGGTTTTAAGCCTGGGGAATTACACATCTCCATCATGATTTGTCACCCGTGATGGACTTTTCATCCGGGGAAACTGTCCAATCCCCTTTCGAAGGCATCCAGGCTAGATGCCATCACCACATCTTGTGGCTCTGCCCATTTACCCGATCACTTCTTGCCCACCTTCCATCGCTCTAGGGCGCTCTGTGGGGGCTGATGGTTTGGAGGGGGGTGCAGAGGTTTGGTGGAACTAGACCTTGATTTCAGCCTCAACTTTGGTGGTGGGTGGCTAAATGACAAGAGTGTTTCTGAGGATGCTGCTCTGACCCACTCTTTCTGAGCAGCACTTTCCTGGTGGAGTTTTGGAAGTGAAATCAATGGTGCCCTTCCAGTCATAGAGGAGATAAGAAACAGCAGGAGGAATCTATAGCTGTTCCGTGCAGTGCCGAGCTAAGTAAGAGTGGAGGTGTAGGAAAAAAAAATAGGAATTGCCGGATCACTCTGTGGGTTAATCCTCTGGGTATGGAGCCCGAAGTTGGGAGTTCAAATCCCGACAGGACCACCTTGACAGAGGGTGGACTAGATGTCCCACAGGTCCCCTTCCAGCACTGAAGTGCTAAGGTGATAATGCTGAAATACTCTGGGACCTCTAATTCTCTGGGCTGTTGCCTGGGAATCCTGCCCCATGGCCATGTGGAGAGCGGGGTTTATTTTAAACCCAAAAGTAACCGAGTATCAATACCAGCTGCTGCTATGCCACATTGATGGTTCTTTTCTGTTCATTTATTTGCGCCCCCTCCCCCACGTTTTTGTTGTTGTTGTTCACCGCATCTCAAGAAAGACATAGTGGAACTGGAAAAGGTGCAAAAGAGAGCGACTAAAGTGATTATTGGGCTGGGCCACCTCCCTTATGAGGAAAGGCTAAAACATTTGGGCCTCTTTAGTCTGGAAAAAAGGCGCCTGAGGGGAGATATGATTGAGACGTACAAAATAATGCAGGGCATGAGTCAAGTGGATAGAGGGAAGCTCTTCTCCCTCTCTCAAAATACCAGAACTAGGGGACATCCACTCAAACTGAGGGCTGGGAGAGTACGAACTGACAAAATAAAATATTTTTTTCACCCAGTGCGTTGTTAGTCTGTGGAACTCCCTGCCACAGGATGTGGTCATGGCATCTGGCCTGGATGCCTTCAAAGAGGGATTGGGCAGATTCCTGGAGGAGAAGTCCGTCACAGGTTACAAACCATGATGGAGATGTGTCATCTCCAGGCTTAAAACCAGGGTCCTTCAAGGGCCAGATGCAGGGGAGTGCTATCAGGAGACAGATATCTAGTCTCATGCACTCCCAGGGGCATCTGGTGGGGCCACTGTGAGATCCAGGAAGCTGGACTAGATGGGCCTTTGGCCTGATCCAGCAGGGCTCTTCTTAGGTTCTTAGGTTCTTATGTACAAAACTGCCTGATGCTGCTTGGGAACCTTGTGCCGGGGCGGCGGGGGGGGGATCGATTTATATGCAGGAATTGTATTGATTCTATCATGAACAGTTGGTCTTTCCATAAACATACGATTTCCCAAAGAGCCCCAAGAACTCCCCTGCAGCCTGGCCAGTGTCTCCAAGCAGTTCACAGTGAAACTGACTGAGAAAAGGAAACCACTCGAAACAACATGCCCGACCCTTACCGGGAGGTACAAGAGCTCATCATCCGGAGCGCGCCGCTTCTTGACCGACGTCATCTGGATCCCGTGGGTGCTCTGTCGGAAAGCTGCCCAAAGACAACACAGAGAAGCACGTGCTGTGTTAAATCCAAGGGCCTGCTGCCGACGGAATTTTGGCTATCAACGAAATGCATGAACTTTTAAACTTGGGACATGATTCATCGTCTGCTGGAGGTGGACCCGGGTGGAACTGGAGGTGTTCTCCTAAACCTCTACAGCCCTGAGACTTTGGATCGTAGAATCATGGAGCTGGAAAGCACCTCCAACAAACACCCCACCCCTTTCCCGGTCAACAGAATCATTTGTGAAATCAAAGCAAGCGTTAGTGAAAAAAACAAATCTGTTATCTGTGTGTTTTAGTGAAAGTTAGCTGTATTTTTAAATTTTAGAAAGGAATGACCTGCAATCTCCATTTTTTTAAAATTTGAAGGGATGTGCATGGCCTGATTTTTTTTGGGTGGTGGTGGTGGTGTCAGGGAGTAATTAAAATTAGTCCTCCAATCTGCTGAAATGACTACCCAGGGTATGTCTTCACAGACCATTCTGTGGACAGCTATTTATCCCACAGGGCTAAGGGAGCAGAGGTCCTTCTTAGCTAGGAGGCCAGCCTTGTCAAAGGGGGGGGGGTGTCATCAGTGTAACTAAGTACCCAGATGGATTCTTAAACTGGAAGAGCCTCGTGGCGCAGTGGTTAAATGCCTGTCCTGCAGGTAAAACTGTGTTCATGACCTGGGGTTCAATCCCAGGTAGCAGGCTCAAGGTTCACTCAGCCTTCCATCCTTCCGAGGTCGGTTAAATGAGTACCCAGCTTACTGGGGGTGGGGCAATGTGTAGCCTTCACACTGTAATTAAAAATTGTAAACCGCCCAGAGACTACTTAAAGTGGTATGGGATGGTATATAAGCAGAACACTTTGCTTTTGCTTTGCTTTTGTCTTCTGACATCCATTCCTCGTTCTGCTTCAGTGCCTCCCATTCCACAAAAGTACACGGGGGCCTAGCCACAGAGGCTTCCTGTCTGTCCCGGTCCCTTGACCGACATCCGTTTGCAGCTGCCGTTCCCAGAAACAATCCTGGCAGGGCACAAGCCTTCAAGACCGGACCTGGAAAACCTCTCCCGTGATCTCTGTGTCACTCTGAAGCTTGCATGCTTCTACCCCCACCCGTCACCCTGCACGCCCTCTGCACTGGAGCACCCCTGGTGCAGCCGGAGCCTGGGCGCCCGCCTCTCTGGCTACTTACGGCGCTTCGTACCGTCACCGTTCTTTGTGCTGTCCGAGACCTGTTGCTTCCGGATGCTGTCTTCGTCCGCTTTGCGGTCCCGGCCGGGGCAAGCGCAGATCCGTGCCTCAAAGCAACGGCGGCCGAGAACCTGACCGCTGAGGTGGGAGGGAAAAAGAGGACAGGAGACCATCATCATCATCTCTCTCTCGCCCATGGGACCGCTGGCAATGAAACAAGGACCAGAATGCTGGGCAACTCTGCTCCAGGATGGGAGTCAAGCCCCCGCGAAGCGCTGGTGGCAACGTAATCCCTGACAGAACCATCGTGTCTAGATCAAGGGAAGTGATATTACCACTCTATTCTGCTCTGGTCAGGGCCCACCTGGAGTACTGTATCCAGTTCTGTGCGCCTCAATTGAAAAAGGATGTTGACAACCTTGAGCAGGTGCAGAGGAGGGCGACCAGGATGGTTGAGGGTCTGGAGGAAATGTCTTATGAGGAACGGCTTAGGGAACTGGGAATGTTTAGCCTTTCAAAAAGAAGGCTGAGAGGGGATATGATAGCTATGTTTAAATATTTGAAAGGATGTCATGTTGAAGAAGGAACAGATTTGTTCTCCATGGCTTCCGAGACTAGGACTTGGGGAAATGGTTTCAAACTACAGGAAAAGAGATTCCATTTGAACATTAGGAAGAACTTCCTGACAGTTAGAGCTGTTCAGCAGTGGAATAATATTCTGCCACAGAGGAGGGTGGTGGAGTCTCCTCCTTTGGAGGCTTTTAAGCAGAGGTTGGATGGCCATCTGTTGGAAATACTGTGATGGGGGTTCCTGCATGGCAGGGGGTTGGACTGGGTGGCCCTTGAGGTCTCTTCCAACTCTATGAGTCTATGATTGTATGACACCACGCAACCCTGGTGTCATCTTCTTTCACTGGGACCTAAAATGGACACAAAGACATCAAGAAGCCCCAAATTTGCAGGGACGCATCCCCTTAATCTCCTATAGAGTCCCTCCAGGTTTGGTGGAGATTGGAGTTTCTGAGTCATGTACCCTGTAATAGCCCTCCCCCCAAGAAAGCTCTCCCCAGGTGCCAAGAGACTCCAAACTTGCAGAGAAGCTTCCTCTGACTCTCCTCTACAACCCCCTCCATGTTTGGTGAAGATGGGTTTCCCCAACCCAGTTGCTAAAGGACACTTTCCTTGAGGACCCCACTTATACACCCGCCTCACCCCCATGGGTGTATAAGTTGATGTCTGAAACCCAATTTTCGCCAAACTTAAAGGGATGGTAGAAAGTAGTTGGGGTAAGCTTCTCTGCAAATTTGGGGTGTTTATACACGACCCTTAAACTCCGGGGCAAATGGCTCCCAGCTCCAGAGCTTAAAATTGTTTCCCCACCAGCTCTGGAGTTTACAGAAAATTAAGTGCGACCCCGCTCACCTAAGCGCGTCCCAGCGCACTTTTCAGGTACCTGCTCTCGGAGGGTGAAAAATCCCAGATCCGGATGTAACCTAGAGTGCGGGGCTCTCCTCGCTTCTGTTTGTTGTTGTTTTTTGCCTCCTGCCCCTTTAAGAGAAGGAATCACAACGACGGGGCGACGTCCACCGGCAGATGGAGGTGAGCCTGCATTCGTTTGTCCCTTTTTTTCTCCCTCCCCTCACGCAGCCAGCAGCCAGGAAGTGTGGAGGGGTGGGGGCGCAGGAAGAGCGACAAACCCCTAAGATCTCTGGTCCGAATTTAAGTGGCCAGTGGATCTTAGGGGTCGTGTAAAAGCGCCCTTGGTGACTCTAGGTCAGTGGTGGTGAACCTTCAGCACTCCGGATGTTTTGGACCACAACTCCCACAATCATTTGTCATTGGCAATACAGACTTGGAATTCTGAGAGTCGTGGTCCAAAACATCTGGAGTGCCAAAGGTTCACCACCACTGCTCCGGGTGTCTTGGAGGCCATTTTAAAGCAAATAAATTAAGTTATGAATTGATTTGATTTGTCAGGGAAAAAATGTAAATGATTTGTTGACCTTGACAATGATAAATCAAAACAAATCATTTTTTCCCCTTGATTTGTCCCCATCTCTAATGCACATGATGGATGTGGGAGGAACACCATTCTGCAAGCCCAGTTCTTTGGATTCACCAGAAGACACATCCCTAGCTGGGGTTCACGAAACACCACCCACAAATTATAGGTCTGACCTTTGAAAAGTTATATTTAGGATTCAAGGTCATAGATTTGAATCTTCCCCTGGATTATGATACATGCTCCAACAAATATGGCTGAGATCGCTTATAGAATCATAGAATCATAGAGTTGGAAGAGACCTCAAGGGCCATCCAGTCCAACCCCCTGCCATGCAGGAACCCCCATCACAATATTTCCGACAGATTGCTTGTTGCAACCAACCCTCCCGCCATCGCTACTTACTCTCTGGTTTCAAGGGTCACAATGATAAGGATCGGACGCCGGTTCATGCCCCCGACGCAGCTGCTGTTGCACATGAAGTTGTACAAGACGGTGGTGAATTCGGTGCCAACCTGGGTGGAAGGAGACATGGGAGTCACTTTGCCTGAGCTGCTGAAGTCCAACGAGGATGTCACGGGTGCACTCGCTTCGGGTGCCAACACCCAGAGAGGCCCGGAAAACCTCCACCCGGAACCGGGCCTTTTCTGTGGCGGCTCCCTTCCTTTGGAACCACCTTCCCTGCGAAGTGCGCCTAGCAGAGTCCCTGCAGGCCTTCCGGAGGGCGCTAAAGACCTGGCTGTTCCGGGAGGCCCTTGGTGACCTAGTGTAGTTCTTTTTATTTATTTATTTATTTTTTTACGCCATCCGTCAGAACAATTAGCCAAATGCACGCGCCAGGGTTAGATCCTCTTTTAATCTACATTTTAATATTGTATATGTACTGTTGTTTTAGTTGTGTCTCGCCCGACTGATTTTGTTCGGTCTATGTAAACTGCCCAGAGTTCCCTTTCGGAAGATGGGCGGTATAGAAGCCTAATAATAAATAAATAAATAAATAAATAAATAAATCCTGAAGGTGGTGGCAAAATGCATGCCTCTGCTTCATTATCTGAGGACTGCAGAGCTGGAAGGGGTCTTCAGAGGTGGGGAGCCATCGGCCCTCCAGATGTTTTGGACCCCCTCCCCCAACTCCTACAGTCCTTTATCGTTGTCAATACAGCCTCAGAATCCTGGGAGTTGCAGTCTAAGATATTTGGAGGGCCGAGAGGTTACCCACCCCCGCTCAAGATCATTGAGTCCAGACCCTTTCAAGGAGGCCCAGTGGGAGATTCGAACTGCCAACTTCTGGCTCCGCAAGTCGAATGCTTAAGTCACGTGCAACAGATGCACATGCGAAGCTTGGAATGTTGGAAAACGAATTGGCCAAAGTTAAACATTGGAAACTGGCAAACTAACCCGTCGCCAAATCCAGAAGAAAATTAAAAATAATAGGACGAATTTAAAAAAGACAAAAACCATGGTGGAACCTTAAAGACTAACCGTGACATTGCAATGGAAAACCTTTAGCCCAGCTACCTCTTTTGTTCTAGAGCAGTGGTTCTCAACTGGTGGGTCTCCAGATGTTCCTGGACTGCAACTCCCAGAAGCCTCCACTACTCGCTGTGCTGGAAGGGGTTTCTGGGAGCTGCAGTCGAGGAACATCTGGGGACCCACAGCTTGAGAGCCACTGCTGTAGAGGATTTGACAATGAGCGCACTTTGTGGAATTCTATCACGCTACGACACACTCTGGGCCCTTTCGTTGCCTTTGTGGCAGAGAGGTAACTCTGGGACGTTGACTCCCGGAAGCATCAGCCACAAGAGGCAAAGTGCAAGGGTGTGTGGAATGCGTGGTCCAAAACATCTGGAAGGCCACCTTGTTACCAGGCAAAAGCAGTGTTTATTTATTTATTTATTACTAGATTTATACACCACGCCATCTAGCAGTGGAAGGTCATATGCGTGAAATGGATTAATTGGTTTTCAATACATTCCTTGGGGAAACCGCGCTTCGAAGGACAAATGCTTCATTAAGACGAATGACCTCATAGAATGAATTAAATTCGTCACAGGAGGTACAGCGGACCCTTGTATAACAAACAGCTTGTATAACATAAAATTTGTACAACATAAAAATTCCAGAGATAGGGGAAATTTGCTTAACATAATTGCCTATGGGGAGAATCCATACAACATAAAAATGGGATTACTCCATTTTCAATGCATTCCTAAGGGAATTTGAATAAAGGAAAATTTGCTTAACATAATTTCATCGGAACGAATTAATTCCTTTATACAAGGTACCACTGTATTACTATACCGGTTTCCGGGCTTCCCTTGGGGGTGGTCACCCTCAGGTGACTTGCTTGATAAGATCCAGGGTTTCGGGCGATATTCTGCGATAGGAGCCGTTCTGACAGATAGCAAGGTCCCAAACCGTTTAGGGACCTCTGTTGCATCGGAGGAGACCAAAGGACAGCAAAAGTAAAGGAAACATATCCCCCCCGCCGCCGCGCATGCTCCCAGTCCTCACCTGGGGTGGCTCATAAGGCACCAGGACACTCTGCCTCCCAGTGATGGGATCCTCCACGTACTGGGCATGGCTGTTTCCTTCTACCCTGATTAGGTGACTCGGAGGAGCGATTTGACCTGGAGGTGCGCGGAAAAAGAGGACAAGATCAACAGGAGAAGCAGCCTTTGGCGCAGGAAAGTGAACTTGAGGGCAGAGCCGGATCAGACGCCAGCTTCATGTTTTCCCTCCCGAGACTCATTCCTTCAAAGCTACTGGGCCCAGACGATTTGACTTTTAAAGAAGGGCCCTGTTTTACCCGCCAAGGACAGGTAGAGACGCCGCCACCAAGGTTCTGGCCTGACGTGGAGGAACGCCGGACTCACCCTCGTTGAATTCCCGGCTCAGCTCATGGTTAGGGCAGCGCTTCACCACCTCCGTGACGTGCTCCGCTTTCTTATACACCGGCATCGCGCGGATGACCGCGCCCTGAGGGGGTGGCGTCATCACCTTGATCTGAATGGGACACGTCTTGGCGATCTGGCAGTACAGCTTCTTCAGTTCCGTGGAGTACTGCAACCGGAGGAAAAAAGAAAGGACACGTCAGGAGGCAAACCCCCAGGGGGCAGACCCTACACCAGGGACAGCGGGGCACTCCAAGGTTCCTCGGTCTTAAGGAATTCCCCTTTACAATGTTGTTTGGCAGCTTCCCGGGCTTTGTACAGTGTTTTCTCTCGATTCCAATAGTTCATGGAATCATAGAATAATCGAGTTAGAAGGGGCTATACAGAACCAAAAAGATCCTAGCATTTCTGCATCCTCCCCTTTCACTGTTTGGCCCGAGCCCCCACTGGGATAGATCTCTGCCTCTCTAGAGGACGTCTCTGAAGTTGAACCAGGACCTCAGAGTGAAAGATGCTCCTTCTAAGCTAGGCATGTCCAGACTTTGGCCCTCCAGATGTTTTGGACCACAACTCCAACAGTCCTTTGCCACTGGCAATCTAAGCTTAGAATTCTGGGATTTGTAGTCCAGAACATCAGGACAGCTGAAGTTTGGACATTCCTGTCCTAAACCAGGGCCCATGGGAATGATGTGACATTGGAAAACAGACCTCTTCGTCTTACTCAGCAGCTAAGGATGCTTCTTACCAGCGCCTTCACGCTTCAGTGGTGCCCTGCCGGAGTGTTAGCTGGGGTGGTTTGGGACAGTGGGAGCTGCTGTCCCGACACATCTGGAGGGCATAGTGGTGAGAATAATTGTCCTAGAGAATCTACTGGGTTGCCAAGAGAGGACCAGCCTGAGAAACTTTCCCCCACTTGGAAAGCCAACATGGCACGACAGAAAGATGCCGACCATCCCCCTGTATCTCAGCAACATCTGGCAACCACAACGAGACAGCATGCCTTTGAAGTTGGAGGTTCCCTTTCTTCTGTTAAATCCCAGAATTCTGTCCATTCATCTCATTGCACATAGGGTTCCACCTTTGAGAATCCTGAGTAGGGAGGCATCCGCCACCTCCCAGCACCAGCGGAAGCCCCCTTGACTTCAAGGAGCGATCTCTGCCATCTCCACTTGTACAACAGAGATCAAGAAGAAATACAACAGCAGAGTGCTACACATAACCAGCACTCAGCAGGATTGTGGTTGCAACGCAGCTTACAGATGGCATTCCCATCAATGTATGCTTTTCCTTTTTTTAAAAAAAAATCACACCTCCTATGGACATGGCACAGACTGTTGAGTACTTGCACAAAATATCTTGTTTTCGGTGACTTCCCAGGTGCTGCCGTGCCAATTTGCTCTGCCGAGATATTCCCCTACATCAGCAAAATTCCCCAGCTTCCCACAAAAACCAGACCGCTCATTCATATCGCCTCATTTCTCTTTCTCTTTTCACCCACTGCTCTGCCAAATTCTAAACAACCAATCCTGAATAGGAAAGCTTCTGTTCTGTGCAGGAATGTTATCAATCCTGTGTAGCTCAAGTGTTTCTTCAGCCCAGTCTAGAAAAAAGCTTCTCCAGACAATATTCCATTCTGTACAGGAATAGTAATAATACAGCACTGTGTTCTACTCCTACTGTCTTTAGCAGGTGGCTCCTGTGTAGGAAAGTTGCTATCCTAAGCAGGATGTGAAAAAAAATCCTACACAGCCTGGCAATGACACCAAAACAGCAGAGGAATCTTATATTCTTTCCTGCTAGCTGTCTTAAGAGGAGAAATCACATTCAAACAAATTTCAAAAGAGAGAAGAGAAACTTCTTTCCCCCTTTGTTTCCTCTCTGAGAGATTGACATGGCTAAACCTTTGGGTGGTGAGCGGCATACAAGCTAGCTAGCTAGCTAGCTAGCTAGCTAAACAAACAAACAAACAAACAAACAAACAAACAAACAAACAAAATGCAAAGGATGCCTGTACTGGATGAAAAACTACTTCCCTTTGCCCCAGTCATGCTTAGGATTAAACAGCAGCATTCCTGATAACCTTCAGCTTTTATGCACTTGCATGTTGTTACTGATATGTATGCACAATGCCACACCTTAGAGCTTGCCTCGGGCAACCATAACTAACGAGCCAGCCACACCATAAGGTTGTGTTCATGCATGAGAATTGCCCCTCTAATTTCTTGTCCTTTCAATTTCCTGTACAATGTATTGTGACCTATACTGAAGTCACATGACCTATATGACACAATAAGAGTCACCCCCCCCCCCCGCCGAGTCTTGCAATACATAAGAAAACACTTTTTGTCCACACCCATTGCACAAGCTCCTTGCAGGTTCTTTGCGTATCTCTTTTCCCCTTGTAAAAAAATATATATGAATAAAGCGACACTGATGCGTCAATAAAATATCATTGCTGTCTAAATGTTGATCTTAAGGGCTGGTGCCTTCTCTAATCCGCTGCCATCAATCTGGTTGCTTTGGTCGGCTGCCTAGTAGGATAAGCACCTTTGCTACTAAAAAGTAGACTCACTAGAACGAAAGAAAGAAAGAAAGAAAGAAAGAAAGAAAGAAAGAAAGAAAGAA
>JAHTLZ010000193.1:802570-824049 GCA_023846285.1 Phrynocephalus versicolor
AAGAAAGAAAGAAAGAAAGAAAGAAAGAAAGAAAGAAAGAAAGAAAGCTGGGTACTCATTTTATCAACCTTGGAAGGATGGAAGGCTGAGTCCACCATGAGCCGGTTACCTGGGACTATAGATGGGCACGAATAAAAAAAATGGTGTTTCGTTTGTCGTTTAAGGGGTCCGTTTCAGTTCGTTTCCATTTTTCGTGAATTTTTGCAAAAAAAAATCATTTCCATTTTCGTTCGTTTTGTTCCCATTTCGTTACCATTTATTGCATTTTTTGTGATTTTTTTTAGCATTTAAAGCAGTTCACCTGTATTGCCGTAATGAAAACGAAACACACGACAAAATTTCCGGTGTTTCTGTTCGTTTCGTTTCATTTTAGAGACAAAATTTATTTGTCATTTCATTGTGTAACGAAATGAAAAAACGGAAACGGAAACGAAAAATTGTTCGTTTCGTGCCCATCTCTACCTGGGACTGAAACCCAGGTTGTAAGCACAGTTTTACCTGCACTACAGGCATTTAACTACTGAGCCAAAGAAAGAAAGAAAGAAAGAAAGAAAGAAAGAAAGAAAGAAAGAAAGAAAGAAAGAAAGAAAGAAAGAAAGAAAGAAAGAAAGAAAGAAAGAAATCCAGTATGGGATGGGCACGGTCTGAATCCCAAACCCTAAACTGAAATCAGTGGATGATAGAATTGTGGAACTGTAAGGGTCCTGCAAGGCCATTCCACAGGTACCCCTGACCAAGGGAGAAATCCGAATCAAAGTAGATCCGACCGAGGGTGGTCCAGTTTTTCTCTTGAATCCCTCCCGCGCTGATGCAATGAGGGATTACTTGACTAGGGAGACATCTCAGCTGTGTGAACGCAGCCCCTAGACTGGTTATTGGCAAAATCCCCCACCGGCTGAGAACCACTGCTCAATGCCATTTGCGGGGAATCGTAAGCAGGTGAAGACATCTGCTTGGGAAGACCCTGAAACAAGTGATGAGCCACGGTGTGAGACAGAATGCTGGACTGGATGGGCTGTGGCCTGTTCCAGCAGGGCTGTTCTTACGTTCTTATGTTTTCCGTACTTCCACTGAGGTTTTAGAGTAGCCACCTGGAACTGTGACTTAAAGCATTTAAGGGAAGAGGTCCCCTGCATGCCCCTCACCCACTCAGCGCCCACTTACGAGGTGCCAAGTGCCTGGATGTTTGCAGAGCTGGGTGTTTCTACCCTGCACGGAAACCCCCCTGGCTCTGGTGGCACCCCCCCAGCATCCCTGGCCTCCTCTCCCTTCCCTCTTATCCGCTCATCTCTTCCACAGAAATGGCACGATTTGTTTGCTTTGAGAAGGGGCCACAGGTTGTTTTGGGCCCGGGCACAACACCAGCAACTCAAACAAAGCCTGGGCAGGAAGGCACACGTCGGCCCGTCCGAAGGGGCATCCTGTGCAGATCATCATCAGTGCCTGGCTGGCAAGGGAAGTCGCGCAGGTGGGCGGTAGAAGGTGGCCCCGGGAGGGATGAGTCAGTTCTCCGATACCTAAGGTGGGGAAAAGGTTTTCCTCGTAGCACAGGGAGCGTGGGTGGAACGGGTGCAAAAAAACCGAGAATCGAGAAAATGGAAAAGGAGAGGAAGGGAAGGCAAAAAATAAATAAATAAATACGGCCGGAGGCTTGCTAAGACACGAAACCCCTTTTCTGCCCATGCCCCTTTGTGCTCAAACTCTTGGTCATCCCAGCAAAAGCCCCCCCCCACCCCCGTGCCAAAGGCTCCTGAAGCCCTCTTTCCAATGTGACAATAATGCTCCTCCCGGTTGAGCGCACCCTCCCTCTTCTTTCTCGTGCCTGCAGGCGAAGGATTATGCACACAAAGGATTTACACAGCCTGCGGAAACGGGAGCGTGCCAGCCAGGCAGCCAGGCAAGGCAATTCAGAAGAAAAGAAAAGAAAAGCGGATTATTGCGACACTCAAAAAAAGCAAAGACCAAAGTTGTTTGCTTAAAAAAAAAAAAAAAACTCCTTCAGAAGAACACTTTCAAGAAAGTCATCCCCAAAGATTTCTCATTAATTAATATGGAAGGCACTAATGAAGCGCAAGCAGCCAGTGTGGTAGCATGGAGAGCGTATCAGCTTAGGATTTTGGGTTCAAATCCCTGCTCAGCCACGGACACTCGCTGGGAGGTGACCAGGGCAAAAATAACTCCTAGGGTATCTTGATGTGGCTCAAAACCAAACTGGCAAAGACTACCAAAGAGAGCCCAAGGCTTACTCCATAATGAACCAACTTGCCCGAAAAGCAAAGCAAAGCAAAAGCAGCCAGCTTTGAGAACTTTCTCAAGGACCTAAACCACTTTCGAGCTGGAGTGAAGAATTCAGAGCAAAGGGGGACATTGAAAATATGATTATGTACATTGTTAGTCCGTGGAACTCCCTGCCACAGGATGTGGTGATGGCACCTGGCCTGGATGCCTTCAAAAGGGGATTGGACAGGTTCCTGGAGGAGAAGTCCATCACAGGTGACAAACCATGATGGAGATGTGTAGTCTCCAGGCTTAAAACCGGGGTGGGGGGGCGGTACTTCAAGGGCCAGATGCAGGGGTGTGGGATCAGGAGACAGAGATCTAGTCTCCTGCGCTCCCAAACGCATCTGGTGGGGCCACTGTGAGATACAGGAAGCTGGACTAGGTGGGCCTTTGGCCTGATCCAGCATGGCTCTTCTTATGTTCTTATGTCCCTCATTACTGAACGCTGCCTTGGGTCCTTTTTCAAGGAGAAAGGTGGGGTAAAAATAAATAAATAAATACATTCATAAATAAATAAATTCATGTCAATTCTGACTGAAGATGACCCTTTCCAAGGTTTCCTAGTTATGGCATCCTCAGAAGCAGTTTGCCGTTTCCTTCCACCAGAGCTGCCGTTTCCTTCCTCCAGAGCCAGATTTCAGCTAAATGCCAGGGAAAACTTCCTCAACTGTTAGAGTAGTACAACAAAGGAACCTTTGACGTCAGGAGGCCATGAGTGCTCCAACAATGTTGGAGGCCTTCAAGAGAAAATTGGACAACCTTCTATCTGTCCTGTTGTGGTTTGGACTCCTGCATTGAGTCTCGATGGTCATCTAAACCCCTTCCAAATTCGTTATTTTATCCTTCTAAGACTAGAGAAGCTGCACCCAATCACATCTTTGTCTCAGGATGCCCAGAATGGGGATGATCATACTGGCTCCACAGTATCAACTCACAGTATCTACCCAGGTGTAACATAAAACATCAAGGCAGAGCTATATGTCTGTGAAGATTCCCAGTCATCCAGGCGAGTTGATCTGGCAGATCAGTCATGGCAACTGGACTTCTTTCTCTTGAGAGACAGAAACGATTCGCTGCTCATCCAAACAGCTTCGTCAGTCTGAATACAGCTAGTGGAAATCCTCCATCTTATAGGCAGCTTTGACTTCTTGTCACCCTGGTCTGAATTAGGCTCCTAAGATGAACAATGGCCTGAATAGGCTTCAACAGTATCCATAGCCTTAAGGAGAACAATGGCCTAAGGTGCTGAAACCCATAAAGTATGGGTCTTTGGCTATGGCCTTGGTGGTGAAGGCTTTTTGATTTGTTTGGGTATGGTTGAAAGCACCGCCTTATAAGTAGCAGATAGACTGTGCCTGAGGCCCCTACCTCTGTTGAGAGAAGAGCTATTTCTCTGAACATTTATTGTTCTCCTGACAAATACTAGTTTGGATCCACCACATAATCAGCAGTAGACAGCGTAGGAGAACTCGTGTGGCCAGTTTATTGGCAACGAGAGCGGTCAACAGCTGGGCTGGCAGACGGGGACGTTTATCCTTGTAAGGGCTTTCCCCCTTTGCTTTTCCTCCAACTGGATCTATTTCCTTTGTTAAAAGTGGAATATATGGGCACTCAACACTTAAAGCAAGGAATAAGACATCTTACTTAAACTAAGGGTGCGTGCCCCCAAAATGTGGCTACTTCATCTGACAGTCAGACTTGTACCCCATAAGCAGCCCAGGGTTATACGAGGAATATGTCCATCTCTAGATTTTCCCCAGGGGCACCACCATGAAATGGATGCAAGCAGCTTCCATTTGCCTTTTGGAAATTGCAAATTTCCAGACGCACAAAAGGTGTCCAGCAAAACGTACCCATCCTAAAAGCACATGCCGATGAAGTGTGCGCAATTTAAAAAATGCAAACAGAACTTTCAATATGCGGTTGAAGGCAAACACGGGGCCATTTATTTATTTAAAGTATTACACAGAGCTATTCAGTCCTTGGGTTGCACCCTCTTAAAACTAACAAAAGATAGAAAGTCTACCCAAGTACTCAAGGCGTTTTACATTGCCTCCTGCAATGGGTCAAAATACGCTTTTTAGTAGCCAGCCGCCTGGTCTCACCTGCTGCCTAAACTAAGGCCAGGTCACAGCAACCTCACCGAGACCTTTCTCTGAACTTCCAACAGGAAGGAGTATAAACTGGCTGCAATCCATGGATGAAGTGCAGGGACACATCTGGGTGCCACAACTGAGTGTGCGAACCCCCACATGACCAGGCCTTTCAAAAATAAGACTGAGAGGGGATATGATCGTTATGTTTAAATATTTGAAAGAATGCCATGTTGAAGACGGAACAGGTTTGTTTTCCATGGCTTCAGAGACTAGGACTCGGGGCAATGGTCTCAAACTACAGGAAAAGAGATTCCATTTGAACATGAGGAAGAACTTCATGACGGTTAGAGCTGTTGTGAGGAGTGGAATATGTTGCCAGCCACAAAGGAGGGTGGTGGAGCCTCCTTCTTTGGAGGTTTTTAAGCAGAGGCTGGATGGCCATCGGTCAGAAATACTGTGATGGGGTTCCTGCATGGCAGGGGGTTGGACTGGATGGCCCTTGAGGTCTCTTCCAACTCTAGGATTCTAGGATTCTATGATTCTTTGAAGCCCACAGAGGGTCAGGAAGAAATGTCTTACGAGGAGCGGCTCAGGGAACTGGGAATGTTTAGCCTTTCAAAAAGAAGGCTGAGATGGGAGATGATAGCTATGCTTAAATATTTGAAAGGATGTCACATTGAAGCAGGGGACTGTTTGTTTTCCAGGGCTTCAGAGACTAGGAATCGGGGAAATGGTTTCAAACTACAGGAAAAGCTATTCCATTTGAACATTAGGAAGAACTTCATGACGGTTAGAGCTGTTCAGCAGTGGAATAATATGCTGCCCCAAAGGAGGGTGGTGGAGTCTCCTTCTGTGGAGGTTTTTAAGCAGAGGCTGGATGGCCGTCTGTCGGGAGCCCTGTGATCTGGGTTCTGACTGGATGGCCCTTGAGGTCTCTTCCAACTCTGTGATTCTATGATTCTAAGGCACACTTTGACATCTCATCAATGAGCTGCCATTAGTGGCGGCACTTTACCCAAACCAAATGTGAACACCAATAGCACAGAAGACTGCTATTCTAATTTTTCCCCACTCCAAGAGGATACAGCATGGCTGACCTACCTAAGCCACCTGCCATTTATCCTACAAGCATCATTTCCCAATGTTCTGTGCCTTTCTTTCTGCCCGCCTGCAGCGTTACACGTCATCTTGGGGGGAAAGACTTTGGTGGAAAGGTTACATGGGAGGATCGGTTCCTAACCTTGGGTCCCCAGACGTCCTTAGAGTCAAGTAGATAAAGGGACACTCTTCTCCCTCTCACAAAATACCAGAACTAGGGGACATCCACTCAAACTGAGGGCTGAGTAATTCCCCGCAAACGGCTGAGAGTGAGAACAGAAAAAAGAAACAATTTTTTCACCCAGCGCGTTGCTAGGCCGTGGAACTCCCTGCCCCAGGAGGTGGGGATGGCATCTGGCCTGGATGCCTTCAAAAGGGGATTGGGTAGATTCCTGGAGGAAAAATCCATCCCAGGTTATAATAAACCATGAGGGAGATGTGTCATCTCCAGGCTTAAAACCAGGGTACTTCAAGGGCCAGATGCAGGGGAGTGGTATCAGGAGACAGAGATCTAATCTCATGCACTCCCAGCTGGACTAGATGGGCCCCTGGCCTAATCCAGCATCGCTTTTCTTATGTTCTAAAATCCTTCACCTCCAGCTGTGCTAGCCAAGGTTTCTGGGAGCTGCAGTCCAATACCCTTTGGGGCCCCAAGGCGGGGGCCCCACAGCCTTAGAGGGAGTAACCGAGCACCCGCCACGGGAAGAAGGAAGAGCTCTGTAAACGCAGCGTGAGCACAGATGGCTTTCTCACTTCTGGCGATTGGAAAGGTAGCTTGGTTTGTTTTGTGACTGGTCTCAGGCTGCAGGCTGTGTGCCTCCTTTGTAAGCCAGGCTTCTCGGAAACTAGCCATGAGCGCGTGCCACCAAGTCAGTCCTGAGTTATGGCAAGCATTCCCAGGGTTTTCCAGGGAGAGCATAACTCCATATAGGTGGTGGCTCTTTCCCTTCATCCGAGGGTGCGTCCTGGGACTCCTGTGCAGCTTGCACCCAGGGCCACACAGGCTGGCTCTTTTCCTTGGAGGCCCCGTGGAGAATCAAACCCTCCGCCCTCTGGCTTTGCAGCCAGATACCTACGCCACCGCTCTACCCAGCCTGCTTCCTCAGAAATACAGTAAAAGGCTGCCTCCATCGAGCCTCTCAAAACGGTGACGTTCATTCATCTCCAAGAGCCCCGGGTCACCTCCGGTGCCTCCTGCCAGCGGGAGGCTCCTGCGGCCAAAGTCAAGTTCAGCCGGTGTCCCAAAACAAACCCTGCACAGAAGAGAGGGAGGAGGAGGAGGAGGATGTGTGGAAATCGTTTTCCCAGAAAGAACCACCTTCGCTCAGGAAACGCTAAGACCCTACATGCATGTGCTTGTGTTTGTGGGGGGGGGAGTTAGGAGGATGCACACCACGAGACGCAACATCGGAGTGTGCCTCTCGGGTCTGCGGGCCGACACGTACGCATTCTTCGGCGGGACACCTGAGGACAAGGCCACTTGATCCTTGATCCTAATGAAACGGTTTAGGGAAAGAACAAGGTGGCGGGGGGGGGAGAGAAACAGCATCCCCCCCGCCTCCTGTTTGCTGCCTCCGCCACCTCCACTAGCTTGCTGCCGCCACCTGCCCACCAAGACGGGCTGTGTTACAGACCCTTGGCGGCCCAGCCTTCTCTGGGCACATGCCCTGTGCCAGCCGCCCTCAGCAAACACCTGCCGGGCTGTTTGCTAAGAAGCTACCCTTTCTTTCTGCCCCCTCTTCTCCTTCAGGTAGGCTGACAACAGTTTTTCAAGACCTACACATACAAGCAGCAATTAGTCTATTTTTTCTTAACAGGAGGCTGCCAACAAAACCTAAGCTTTCAGCTCGCTAACCAAGCGACGACAATAGGGGAGCGGGGAGGGGGGGGGAACGGCACCTGGAGGGAAGTGGAACTGGTTGTGCAAGCGCAGCCCCCTGATTTGGGGTCACACCCGGCAGTTTTTTGCACGGACCCAAAAAGCAGAACCCTGATCACCCACTGGAGGTCGAATTACGTAGGCTCAGGATATGTTTTGCCAGTCCTAGAGTTGAACTGCTGGGTAGCTCAGTGGCTACAGAGCCAGAGGTTGGGAATTTGATTTCCCCTCCCCCCCCACTGGTGTCGACAATCCAACTTTGCGGTAGTGTGTGTTGTGTTGTTACAGTCGTGACTGACCCTTCGTGACTCCACGTCCACGGAGTTTTTCTTGGCAGGAATACTGGAGTGGTTTGCCAGTTCCTACCCCCTGGCGCCTACAGCACCTGGTCTTCCCTGGTGGTCTCCCATCCAAGTACCAACCAGGCCCGACCCTGCTTAGCTTCCGAGATCTGACGAGATCGGATGTGCTTAGGGCATCTAGGCAGCTACTTCGCGGTAGAGAGCGGGACAAGTCACAAAAATGGCGATTCGCCATTTGTAATTCGCCTTGGTTGATGAGTTACAGATTTATGAAAACATTTTTGATGAACTGATTGTTCGTCTCACACCACCACCACCACCCTGAAAAGCTTCTCCGAGATGATAAAATTGGTCCCAAAAAGAAGCATGAAACGATTAATCAAAAAATGGGTCAAGATTCATTGCTTCATACTTTCACTGGGGTCCCTGCTTCCAGTGAATATGAAGCCACAGATTTTTGGTGAATCAGCAATTTTTCTATGAACATCATGGTCTGTTATTTGATTCGTGGACATCTCTATTGTGCAGTCCTAAGCTCTTTCTCAAGCAAATGTAGGACAACTGTGCCCACATCCTACCGCTTCAGTGTAACTCCTACCTGCATGGCAGGGGGTTGGACTAGATGGCCCCTGAGGTCTCTTTCAACTCTATGATTCTATAATTCCTTCCAGCAGTCTAGGGCGGATGGAAATGTCAGTCTAGGCCAGTGATGGCGAACTTTTGGCACGACAGATGTTTTGGACCACAACTCCCAGAATTCCAATCCTAGACTGCCAATGGCAAAGGATCGTGGGAGTTGTTGTCCAAAACATCTGGAGTGAAGAAGGTTCGCCACAACTGGTCTAGGGCAGTGTTGACGAACCTATGGCACGGGTGCCAGAGGTGGCCCTTGGAGCCCTTTCTGTGGGCACCCGACATCGCCCCTTCACAGCCACCTGTATTCAGGTTAAATTGCTGCATTGGCACTTGGCAAACATTTCGTGGGTTCTGAATTGCAGTTTGGGCACTTGGTCTTTAAAAGGTTTTCCATCACTGGTCTAGGGCATCACCCGGAGGGGCAGAGGTTGTCTACTCCTGATCTTACAGACCAGTGGGCTCACCCTTAGGTATCTTCCATCCCGCCCATCACTGTATTAAAGAACCAGAGCCCCCTCCCGTGATAAAAATACCTCACTTAATTTTTTTCTAAGAATGATATATTTTTGCTATCCTTCTGTGATTTACAGACAGGGGCAGAGGGAATGAGAGAGGAAGTCAAAGGATCACAGATGGATCACCTATCAGAAGCAGGCCAGGAGAAAATCACAGTTGGAAGTTGGAACACATGGAAATTTCCACGTCTGTGAACCTTCACAGACATGGAAATTGGGGAAATGGGGGAGGGGGGATGACTTCCTAGGAATTGCAACGAAACCTTTACATTTGCCCGCCTCTCACCAGGTGAAGGAACCTTTCTGTAGACTAGGAGCCCTCTTCTTTTATTGGATAACAGTAGAGATGGGCATGAAACGAACAATTTTTTGTTTTTGTTTTCATTTTTTCATTTCGTTACGTAACAAAACGACAAACGAATTCTGTCTCTAAAATGAAACGGAAGAAACAGAAACACCGGAAATTCTGTTGTGCATTTTGTTTCCATTACTGCAATATGAGTGAATTGCTTAAAATCCTAAAAAAATCACAAAAAATTGAAATAAATGGTAACGAAATGGTAACGAAATGAACGAAAACGAAAACAATTTTTTTTTTGCAAAAATTCACGAAAAACAGAAACGAACCAAAACGCACCCTCCAAACGACAAACAAAATGCCATTTTTTTAAATTCATGCCCATCTCTAGATAACAGAAGAGCTATGATGGAAGACTACCAGGGAGAAAGACCGTCCCCCCTTCTACCAGCAAAGTGCTGGTTCCAATCTGAAGAATCTCCCGAACCTTTTCCCCTCCCTACATCCCGCATGCATTTTTTTGACCCCAGTTCCCCTCCTTGTGTGGATCTCACACCTCTAGCTGTGCTGAGACTTTCTGAAGCACAGCATGTACACCATGGAAAACCCAGGGAGGCAGTAGATGCCAGGAGGTGGAGATGGGGTACCATGGAGGAGAGGAGAGCAGTTAAATATCTTATATGAATTCAGAGAAATATAAAGAATGTAAGACATATAAATAAGGGGATTAAATCTTCCATACAACATGGGTGGGGGTGGGGACAGCAGGAGGCCCTCCACCCTGGTTGAAACTATGGACCCTCTTCCCAAATTCCCAAAAGGGTTTTACCCTACACCTGCCCACAGTTGTCCCTCTATGGGGGAGAGTGGACGGTGCCCCAAAGGGCAGTTACAGGCCAAAAAAAAATTCAACCGAGCCCAACTCAAAGGAGTGAGAAAATGTGTTTATCACCTTCACTGCCCCCACCTAAAGATTGCTGGTGCTTAAGATTCCGTTTACCACGCCATTATTTTGTGGTGCCCTGTGCGGAGAACTGTCCCACTCCATGGCAGGGGCGAAGTTAGCAGAAGAGAGAGAGGCTGGTTCAGCAAGAGTAGCGACAGAAGGGCAGACATCCGAACAGGACAGAACCTCCTTCTGCCCTCTTCGGAACCTGCAGCCCCTTGTTCAGTCCATTTCCAAAGTGGGTTTAAGCACATCATTGTGCGACTCGTGCGTCCCTTTGAAACTCACCCATGGTTTTGTGCACGAGTTCAGACTCTCACATCAGCTGCAACCCTAACACGGGGATCTCTCTTATGCACATTGCACTTTATCCCCTTGGCAACTCGGAAGGTGCAAAATAAGCATTTTATCAATAGGGGAAAAAAATGCAAACACAATTGATTCATTTGCTGTTCGTGCCTTTCCCTGTTCTAACCTGTTCTGGCACTGAACGCCGAACTTAAAAAGTAATCCTGTGAATTAACCTGATGCCTTCCAGAGGTTTTCAAATACTGTACAATCCCCATCATTCCCAACCATTCCCTGAGCTGGCTGATACTTCTGGGACTTGGAATCCAAAACTGCTGGTGGCCAACGTCCTGCTTGAGGATAGAGCCATTCATCACCACCCCTCTGTCGGCAGCCCGCATGCCAGTCATCAAAGAAAGGGCACAAGATGGCAAAAGATAATCAAGATGCAAAGAGCAAGGGGGCTTCATGAGGCAGGGAGTTCCAAAATGCAATCAACCACAGAACCAAATGCCCTTAAACTGTTGAAAGAACACTACAGGCATCCATATTTACTGGTCATGCACTCATTCATTCACCATTGACTTAGTGTGCACCACTACTCTAAGTGGATTACAACAATACAGTAGGACCCTGGTGTCCGCTGGGGATTGGTTCCAGGCCTTCCTGTGGATAATGAAAACTGTGGATAAGAGAGAAACTGCTGTTTCCTCACAGTAGCTTGCTTTATGGCTGCTGTTTGCGACAGTAGTTTGCTTTGCAGATGCTATTTGTGACAATAGCTTGCTTTACAGCTGTTGTTTGTAACAACAGCTTGTTTTACAGCTTGCTTTGTGGCTGCTGAATTATTTAATTTTTTTCCTCTGCCAAGCATGGATAACTGAATCCGTGGATAATGAATCAGTGGATACAGGGGTCCTACTGTACAACAAAAAACCCCACGCCACCCAGTAAACCAAACACCCCTCTCTCTCTCTCTCTCTCTCTCTCTCTCTGTGTGTGTGTGTGTGTGTGTGTGTGTGTGCGCGCGCAGAGGAAATCCCAGGCCCACCTTTTCATCGGAGTAGTCAGCTGCCAAAGTGGGTGGAGAAGGGCCAGCCAAGCTCCTGTCTGGACCGGTGGCTCCACCTGAGAAGTGGGACCCTGGCAGCACACCACAAAGGGTGAGTGGGCCATCCAGCCCCAGGGTGTTGGTGGTGCCATGGGGTACACACCTCTCTACTTGGAAGAGTCTGTCCCATAAGGAAGGACCAGGCTTTGGGGATACCTTAGCAACTCCTCATCCTTTTAAGGGCTTAAAAGACTGAACGACCCACCCTTTGGAAAGGGCTGAAGAGAAGTACCTCCTGCAGCCTTTGTGCCCCTTCTGTTTTTGGGTAGCCTTTTGGGCCGGGAGGACCGTCGCTGACGATGGACTTCTGATGGTTGAAATGAGGCCATGGACAAAAGAGCAAGATAAACCACAGAAGGGAGAATCAGGGCAGATCCGTGGGCACACAGGTGCCAGGAGAGACCCCACCTCTAGCAGACAGGTCTAGAGGGGCTGAGCTAGGGCGATGCACACGGCAGGAAACGGGGGGGGGGGGCTTGAGACGGTCCCCGGGGCTACTGCTCTTCCAGCCAACTCAACCACGAAGGGCTAGCTTCCCCTTCTGAAAAGCCCCATGGTTCCTCTCCCTGCTGTTGAGAGGGGAAAGCACTGGGAGCTTGGGAGGAGGCCCTGAGTCCATCCACCAACAGGGTTTTGACACCCTGAGCCAGCCTCCCTGGGCTTTCCGGACCACGCCTGGCCAGACGCATCCAGGAATTGGTGGAGAGGACGATACTCAGGTTGCAAAAGTACTTCTTTTGAGCACAGCGTGCATGGAGAGTCTGTTCCCCCTCCCTCCCTTCCCACCAAGGGACACCCGTTGCCACCTGTCAGTCGCACAAGAGATTAATTACCTGTACAAGAGCTGGGAGAGGCACATTCCTCCCCTGCCGCGCCCCGCAGGAGGCAGGCGTTGACATCAGGCATGCGAGGGGGGATTGGGGGGATGTGGACGCCCTGTGTCTGGGCCGCCATGAAGGTGGGGGGGTAGGGGCTTGGCTCGAGTCAGGGACGTGTGGCTAGGTGGGAGAGCAGAAACCTCAAGCAAGCAGACCCGAGGAAAGCTAAGCTGCCTTCTTTTTTTTGGGGGGGGGGTCCCTCCCCCTGCAACCTGGGGGGGGCAAAGGCACGGCCCCCAAGGGTCGGCCAGGTGAGGAGGGCAGCAGGACTTGACCCTTCCCGAGCATTGCCCAAGCAAAAACCACTTCGGCACACAGGCTGGACAGGGAGCAGCCAGACAAGGAGGAGGAGGAGGAAGAGGCGGCGGCGGAAGAAACCTTAGCCTCCGGGCAGCAATTCCTGAGCACAGAGAAATCTCGCCGGGTTCCCTGCACACAGCCCCCCCTTCCCCAAGCGTTCCCTGCTAGGACACCGGAGACCATGTTTATTGCCGGGGGTTGCTGCAATCATGTACTTTCTTTTGTGACTCACTTCAAAGAGGAGATTGAGTGCCATGAGCGATTCCTCGCCTCCATCCAGCCCAGAGAAGGGGGGGGGAGATGTCTAGGGTGTTGCTTTTGTTGCAATCTACTTTGGTTGTACTTAACAAATTCAAAACTAGGTTCCCCCCCCCTTCCTGGATGCCAACGTGAGGACGAAAAGCAAGCATGGAAAGACAGGCAGACGGTCAAGAAAAGAGGCAAGCAACCCATCCAAGGCTTAAGACTGACATGGTTTCCACGAACACAAGGAGCAGCCGGCTCAGTAGGGGATACATTTTACACACACACACACACACACACACACACACAAAATCACACACACAATCCGCAATCATCTTTGGAAATGTGAGGCCAAAATCGAGGGAAGCTGAGGATATTGCACAATAGCTTCAAGGAGGAACAAAAGGCTAAAGCTATGCAACTTGCAAAAAAACACCAGGTAAAGATCCAATGGCTGAAAGAACTCGGAGGTCCTTCTGCTATCTGAGTAGTCAACAGGCAGCCGGTCTGTGGCTGGTCTCTGTCCCTTTGGACTGACGATGGCAGATCTCATGACAGAATCATGGAGTTGGAAGGGGCCTCTGAAGGCCATTGGAGAGGGCTGAAGAGAAGTACCAACCCCCTGCTCAAGGCAGGAGGCCAAATCAAAACTGATATGACATATGGTGGCCCATGTTTCCCTTGAATGTCTCCAGCACTGGAGCACTCGCCACCTCCCGAGGCCATGGGTTTCATTGTTGTACTGCTCTAACAGTAAGCAAGTTTTTCCTGATATGCAGCCCAAATTTGGATTCCTGTAACTTGAATCCATTGTGCCGTGTCCTGCTCCCCGGAGTGATCAAGAACAGATGCAGCTACGATGTTCCAAACAGCTTTGAAGCATCCTTGGATCTTGCTCATTAAGGAAATCCTCCCTTGTATATAGAGGGGGATTCTTTTCTAGAAGGAAAACAGCATTCTAACATGGCAGCACCCACCCTCACAGTGGTGCTGTGCGAATGCTGGCTTCCCCTCTCATCCTCATGGAGTAAAACAGAAGGGCAGCCAGGGAGCATGGAGGAATGACCAAATCTATCATCAACCTCCAGCCCTTTGAACAGAGAGGCTGTACTTTGGGCAAATCTGTTGAAACTGTTGGAAGAAAACCAACAAGCTTCTGGGCATCACAGCATCCTGCAGCAACAATCTCAGCCAGGCACTGTGTTTGCAAATCAGGCCTACAGCTATGAAGAGCTGGACGGGTCATTCCCACCTCGGGTATCACACATGCCAGTTCCAAGCAGCGCCACAAACAGCGAGAATCACTGTAACCCAGAGTTCGTGCACGAAAGGTATGGAGGTTAACCTGCATGCGTTTTGAATAAAGGGTTCAACAGCTCGCTGTCCGCACAGCCTGCTCCCCATGTTTTATTCATTCCAAAGATCCTCAGCTTCTCTTGATGGGGGAACCCCATCAACCATCTCGGTTTTCCATCCAAACTGTGCCATTCTAGACCTTTCTTTTCCCCAGGACATCCATCACCTGGGAAATATTTTCTCCCATTGTCAGAAAGACTATGAAGAGCCAAGCGTCCTTTTCTGCAGACAGTTTTTCTGCTGAAGAGGGTGGAAACCTTGGACCCCTTTAATAAAGGAAGACAAAAGATCCCCTGCTCTCAAAGGCCTGCCTGCACCCAAAGAGGGGAGGTTATGGGCCCAGGGTGGGCCCCACATCACGATGAATTCTTTCCTCCTGTGGATCTGTGCCAGGTTTTTTCGCTCCCTGCTTCTAAGCTTTGAAACATCTTTATTACATAAGGTTTATGAGCATATTTACCTCCTGGCTTCTGCCTATATTATTACACGGTCTTGCTTTTAATGGCTTGTTCTTTTGCATTTGTGACTGTTATGCTGTGTTTTCCGCACAGGCTTCCTTGGGAAACAATGCCGTTCCGTAGATAGGCACAAATAGTCCAACGGGAAGATTAATAGCTGGAAACGAACCAAATATGATCAATTTTATCCAACTCCTAAAACTGGCATCATCATCATCATCATCATCATCTCTCCCTCTCTCTCACACGCACACCCACACATGTAACAGGTGTGCCAAATTCTATGAAATAAAAATAAAAATACAAGACGCACAGGAAGAGAGAGAACCTTCCAAAGAGGAAGTACCTATGGGATGCATCACCACAGCCGTGCAAACATTTCAAGGAAAGGGTGGGGCTCTGACTTCAACTTGTGATCCACCTTCTCTGTTGGGTTGCCACGGACAGAGGCCAAGCTGTTTCCCTGGCACAGCGACAGAAATGTTGGTGTTTGTGGTCATTCCATACTCAAGATGGGTGCGTCCTTGCTTTCTGTACCGTCCTCTGGCATCGCGGGGATCTTCCTTCTCCCGGCTTGCTCCCTCCATCTCCCCTAGGAGACGTCTCCGGATGGAAATGCCTTCTCTGCACTCAGGTCAGAAGGGGAAATAGTGGTGGTCCACTCTGTCTCTTCCAGTTATCCAACATTATGTTACAGTGAGTTGTCATCTGGACTCCAGCTGGATGCCAATTCAACTGCCCAGGTTCCCTCTGCGGAGTCCCTGGATGTGCAGGAGGCTTGTTGGAAAGGTAGTCTTGGAATCCTCCTCTGGACCGTTTTAGTTTTGCAGTGCAGGGTGTGAACCGTTCTAAATACCAAATCCACAAGGCTGCAGGATGCAACTGCAGCAGCTGGCATCCTAATAAGCAGGCAAGAATTAGACAGAACTGCCAGAAAGGTTCCCTGGGGGTGCTGCTGAACAGGATGCATGGGGATAGACCGGGCTTTAAGCCTTGAGGGGTCACAGGGAGCCTGTACGGATGCTAGCCCCCCAACACAGGCAGGACGTGTGGCTTATGGAGAAATACAAACCAATTGCTGCTTCTGCAGTACCAACAACTTAAAAACCCTCTACACCATGTTCACATTTCGCCCACTTTGAGCTTGGGTTCCGTTTCCACAAACACCTGCTACGTGAGTTGATTTGTCTCATCAGACTCCCAACAAGTCTGGGAATGTTTAGCCTTACATAAAGAAGACTGAGAGGGGATATGATAGGCATGTTTAAATATCTGAAAGGATGTCATATTGAAGAGGGAACAGGTTTGTTTTCCATGGCTTCAGAGACTAGGACTCAGGGCAATGGTTTGAAACTACAGGAAAAGAGATTTCATTTGAACATTAGGAAGAACTTCACGACAGTTAGAGCTGTTCGGCAGCAGAATAATATGCTGCCCCAAAGGAGGGTGGTGGAGTCTCCTTCTTTGGGGGGTTTTAAGCAGAGACTGGACCTGTCGGAAATACTGTGATGGGGGTTCCTGCATGGCAGGGGGTTGGACTGGATGGCCCTTGAAGTCTCTTCCAACTCCAGGATTTCTATGATTCTATGATTCCTTGGAAATGTCCCTCCCTGAACCCTTTCCCCCTCCCTCCCAGCTCCTGCTACCAGAAATCAAGTGTCTCCATGAAAACACAAGAACCTGTCTCCTTGAGAGGCTGGCTTTCTGACTGCGTGGGCTTCTCTTTTGGAAAGGGAGGCTTTCAAATCAGCCGCTGTGCTTCCCAGGCTGGTGAGAAGAACCCAAGCCACCCTTAGGTCTAAAAAGGGCAGGATGTGTTTAATAAAGAGATTGCAGCTGGAGCAAAATGGGGCAATGCTCTGGATTTCGTCGGAATGCGGAGCCGTTGCGTAAAAGAAGAGTGGGCCAGGCAGCCTTCGCAGTGGCATCAGCTCTGTAAATCACTGTATAGTTTCAGCCAGTAAATTTCCCCCACGACTTCAAAGAAGTTAACCCTTCCTTCCCTCTCCATCACTCCCCCCAAACACACACACACACACACCACCCCAATGTAAAAAAACGAGAGGGCAGGTCTCATCAGGCTCAGCTTCAGAGCAAGTGCCGGCGTCCCCCCCTTTTCCCCACAAGCGCTGCAGGCTACGGGGGAAGAGGCAAGTCTCAACAACCCGGGACCAAACAGCTTTCAAGCGCTCGGCGCCTCTGGTCTTGTCTTTGCGCATACCTGGCATGTAGCATCACGTCTCCGGGGCCTCCTCCTCCTCCTCACAGCCCCATCCGTCCACCACAAGCACCAGCACCAGCACCAGCACCCCCCGCATGCAAGCCAGCCACCTTCAGCCTTCTATTTTGATTTCATTTTAACACACGGCACACCGCTGCCCTTTCATCCAAGCGAGGTTTCTAAATCTCCTAATCTGGACATCCACCTGCGGACATCAAGCTCTGGAACGGACTCTTTCGACCAGTGGAAAAGAGAAATTATACAAAGAAATCAGAGTGGGAGGAAGGAACTCCCTCCTCCCAGCCAGGCTGTAGTTTAGTGGGGGGGGGGGAGAGACTAGCCAACAAAATCTCCAAGCTCAGACTGTACAGAACCTAGTTCCAAAAATGCAACATGTCCAAGCCTGGACTACACACCTCAGTTCCAAGAATTAACTTGTCCGAGGTCACACTCCTGGGACCCAGTCTTCCTGGTGTGGAAATGCAGATTCTCCTCCCAAAAGATACCTCTGCCACCCAGAATCCATTTTTCCCCAAAAATCTTTTCCACAGGCATCCCGTTTCCAGTTTAGAAAAACTAGCGCAGATGCCCGTGGGTGGAAGGAGGTGGTAGTGGTAGATGAACGGATTCCATGGAAGGAAGGAAGGAAGGAAGGAAGGAAGGAAGGAAGGAAGGAAGGAAGGAAGGAAGGAAGGAAGGAAGGAAGGAGTTGAATATAGAGAGGAAAGATGGAAAAACGGAAGGAAGGAGTTGAATATAGAAGGAAGGAAGGAAGGAAGGAAGGAAGGAAGAGAGGGAGGGAAGGAAGGAAGGAAGGGGTTCAAACAGAATCCAAAGTCCTCAGGTGTGGAAAGACGTTCCTGAGTCCAAAGCCCAAAGGAAATTGGAAACACCCAATGAATCCCTTTCGGAAAGTTAGACAAAATGCTTAAGATGTCGAACAAATGTTCAATGTCTCACAAATGCATCATCACTCTTAACTGTTCAAAGCCCCCCAAATAAACTGTTCTTAAGAGAATACTTTTTTTCTCCTCCTGATCAGAATTCCAAGTCACACTACTGGTTCCCCAATGGCGTTAGACCACAATTTCTCCTTCATTGAATTAAGCTTTTTAAAATAAAAATGGTGCCGTGTTGGCATGACCTTGTTCAGGGCAACTAGAAAGCCAAGAATTTGACATCATGTTGTCTCTGCAACTATATGTTGTGAGGTGGAGGAGGGGAACGGGGAGAAAAAGCGAGAAAGGAAGAGGGAAACAGAAAGGGAGAGATATAGCTGACTTCGTAAGAATTGTCTTGTGTTGCACTCCCACAACAACGCAGTGGCTCAGTGGACTACAGGCACTGAACACTGTTGGCTACAAATTCAGCAGCTCAGTGGTTCAAATCCCGGGTGCCATACACCGGAACGAGCTCCCGTTGATAACCCCAGCTCCTGCCAACGTCGCAGTTCGAAAGCATGTAAATGCAAGTAGATAAATAGGTACTGCCATTAAAAAACGGGAAGGTAAAACAGTGTTTCCTTGCAGCCATGCCGGCCACGTGGCCACGGACTTGCACAACACTGGCTATCCGGCTTGAATATGGAGATTAGCACCGCCCGTAGAGTCAGTCACGACTAACATGCATGTGCAGGGGGAACCTTTAGCTTTACCTTTAATACCGTAAGAGAAAGAGAGAGAGAAAAAACCCTGTCCATGAGCCTACGTAGAACCTGGGCCCGCGAGTAGTTTTTTCAGCAGCACGTTCTGAATAGTATTTTTTTCAGGGCTCAGGTTCCTCAAGGGTTTCTTTTTTAAAAATTTTATTTTTAGGAGGGGTGGGATGACACTATGCAACCGCACCGACGAGAACACGGGTTTCTGTGAAATTCTGGCTCTGCTTCAAACAAAATCTCTCTTCCCACCCTTTCTGGTTTGAACTAAGCGGCTCTCCCCAGCCGATTCACTCCCAGAGGTGTGAACGGGCTGTGAGAGACCACAAGGATGGCTCTTGCCCTCTGAGGATTTTCAGCATAATAAGAGGCAAGGCCTGCACCTGGCCTGATTCTTCTAGAATCATGGATTCATTGCGTTGGAAGGGACCCCTAAGGCCATCCAATTCAACCCCCAAGCTCAAGGCAGGGATCTGGATCCAAGCAGATCTGATAGAGGATGGTCCAATTTTCTCTTGAAGGCCTCCAGTGCTGCAGCGCTCGCCACCTCCTGAGGTCACAGGCGTCCGTCGTTGTACTACTCTAACAGTCAGGAAGTTTTTATCTCTGTGTTCAGCTCTTTGCAGGTGCTATCTGGCTCTCTGAATGTTGAATTCTGGGAGCTCGAGAACGGAAAAGACCCAACCTTGGAAGGACATTAAAAAGTGTTCTGCTTATATACCACCCCTTACCACTTAAGTAGTCTCTGGGCAGTTTACAGTTTTTTTAACAAGCTGGGTAATCATTTTACCGACCTCGGAAGAATGGAAGGCTGAGTCGACCATGAGCTTGCTACCTGGGATTGAACCCCAGTTCATGAGCACAGTTTTACCTGCAGGAGAGGCATTTAACCACTCCGCCACAGGACTCCTTAAATTTGCCATGGGCATAATTATCCCTGAAAACTGCACCCACGCTCCAGAGAGGCCCAGCTTCCAAGATTATTAAGTATTTAAGAGTACGACAACAACGAAGGACTATCTTTTATAGTAACACAGTGGTACCTTATATAAGGGAATTAATTCGTTCCAAATGAAATTCTGTTAAGCAAATTTTCCTTTATACAAATTTCCCATAGAAATGCATTGAAAACGGAATAATCCCTAATCGCGACCATTTTTGTTGTACGGATTTGCCCCACAGATGATTCTGTTAAGCCAATTTCCCCCTATCTCCGGAATTTTTTTATGTTGTACAGATCTTATGTTATACAAACCGTTTGTTATTTGAGGGTCTACGGTATATTGGTCTATAGGCAGGCACGCCTCTTGTTCCCAAGGTTAATGAGGAAAATGACGCTGCTTCTTTGGCAGAAGAAACGAATGGGCACAGGAGCCCCTCTGATGGACACGCAAGACAGCTGTGGCATCTGTGGACCCGCAAGACAGCTGTCGCATCTGACCTACAGAAGGTGCGCACCAGGAGAAAAGAGAATAGTTCAGCCTGGTCGCCTGGGGTGAGGAAGACAAGTCTCCAGGCAACCAGGCAAGAGGGATTTTGCAGACGGTTTGTGTTTATGTGCCACATGTGTCACATACAGATGTAGGTGGGCAGCCAGCTGAGTAAGAGAGCAATTTTTCCAGGTGAGTCTCTCCTCTGGGCATATTAACAAGTCTACACTGACGTTCATTAGGGAGGTATTTTAACTACATTTGATTATGTCATGGACTCCAGGGTTCTGATCTGCGCCTGATTATATTTATGAACCTGAGAGTCAAAACACAAAAATCTTCTAGAGGCATTTTTTTCTGGAATTCTGAAACCTTCCAGGTGGATTCCCTAACTTTCTTTTCTGCCTGGTTTTTTTCCTAATCCAAAGTACAACACAGATAGATTAAATACGAACCTGATTTTAAGCGTTTTACTTGCACAATCACATATTTTCTAAAAATACAATTTAAAAAACAAAACAAAGGGAGTTTCTTTTATTTCTGTCTGCAGTTTCTTTTAAAATATTTATACTGCATACCAAAACCTGTTTTTTTAAAAAAAGGGTGGGAGTGTTATGTTTCATAGATTTCCATCGTAGTGCAAACAAAACACTCTGATTTTTGTATTCTAATTGCTGTTTTGGGGATCAAAATCCATTACCAGCCTTTTGAAATATGAAACTATGCCTACTACACAGCAGACTGGAATTCCAGGGAGCCTAGAATGCTGGAATAAAAAGGCAACAAAAATGAAGACAATCTATCTATAATCTAGGATGGGCTGTATGTCGGATGCAGGCAATGAGATGTAGGCAACACTGCATTAGACAGTTTTAAGCAAATATGGCACACACAGCACCTTCATGCCCATGGAACCTGTTTCTGAAATTCAAGTACTGTATTTCACAGTTTGATTTTCCGGGCAAATCATGGTTCGAAGTTCTACGTGGTCACTTGCTTTTCTTGGTCTTGGAGGACGGTAGCCCTACCATTTATCACTGCAAGCGTCTTGCAACCAGGGCCGGCGTGCCCATTAAGGCGAACTAGGCAGTTGCCTAGGATGCCAAAATGGAGAGGGGGCATTGGGCAGCCTGCTGCCCCACCCCCCGCCGCTGGCCACCGCCCTCCGTCCCCCCGCTGCCTGTTGCTGTCCCCTGTCATCTGCCGCCCCCTGCCGCCGCCCTGCCCGCCCACCCACCCCTCGCCTAGGGCGCAAAAAAACCCAGCACCCGCCCTGCTTGCAACCCTTGGTTTTTAGAGTCCTGGTCGGCCAGATGGCTTTCAGAGTGGCAGTCATAACTCTAACGCAGGCATGTCCAAACTTTGGCTGTCCAGATGTTGTGGACAGCAACTCCCACAGTCCTTTGCCATTGGCAATCTAGGCTTAGAATTCTGGGAGGTGTGGTCCAAAACATCAGGAGGGCTGAAGTTTGGACATATACCTGCTCTAA
>JAHTLZ010000193.1:877498-892371 GCA_023846285.1 Phrynocephalus versicolor
GAAGAAGAAGAAGAAGAAGAAGAAGAAGAAGAAGAAGAAGAAGAAGAAGAAGAAGAAGAATGATGATGATGATGATGATGATGATGATGATGATGATGGCAGGATACAGGTGCATTATGGGTATGTGAGTGAGGCACCCCCTTGCTTCTAGGAAATGCCCTCTGTGAATTAGAGGCACATGGCTCCAAACTCCCAACCAGATACTTAAACCACTGAGCTATCCAGCCCGCTTCAAGTGTGTGCTGTCAAGGTAGTTCTGACTCACAGCAAGTCTTTTCAGGAGTGTCCGTGTAGAAATTATTCAGAAGGGGTTTACCACTTCCTTCTTCTTGGGTGACATTCGGCGACCCCTGTGCGACTCACCCAAGGCCACCCAGGCTGGCTGGGGAGCACAGCGGAGGGGGGACTGAACTCCCCCACCTTCAGCTCTGGAGCCAGAGACCTCGACCACTGAGCTGGCCAGCCAGCTTTGGAGAGGGAAGGAGGCCTCCAATGAACAACAGGAGGCACCTCCAGGAAAACGGATCTTTGTAGTGCAACCCAAGCCCAGTGACGCCCCAAGTTCAAATCATGCCTCTGCCATCACCGGGCTTTTGATAAAATCACACCTCAGAGCTACAAAAATAGGAGAAAACAATAGACCAAAACTGACGGCCTTGGTTGAAGGGTTGCAGAGACAGTGTGGAACGCAGCAGAGGAGATGCTACCCATGGCCTTATGACCCACCTGCTCTACACACTCCACTGGCCACCTACCCTTCAGAAGAGGAAAGCCTCTGCTTGGAGGCCAGGAGAAAACCTAGACAGCCTGAATTTGAACAAATATTTATTTTCTTTTTTGGTTTTGCAAGCTGCTTTAGAACCCTGTGCTGGACAAAGGCAGAAGAAGAGAACTGAACCGAAGCAAAGGTCTTCCCCGCCCGTGATCTTGAATGCAACAGATTGCATCTGATTTTGGAACCCAAGGAGCATAAGGCCAGGTGAGTCCGTGGATTGAAGATCCCCAGAGATGAGCAAGGATCTCCAGATAAGACACAATCTGGACATTTTTGTTGCCCCAAAGACCCTAACCCTTAAAAATAAAGACCAAAGTTTTAAGTCAGCTTCCAGCATCCCTTTTGACGAAAATCTCAGCGCTCTGCCTAGAGTGACGCTAAAATGCCAAACATTCCCAGATAAGGATAGGAGAACCCGCTCCTGACTGTTGTCATGCTTGCTTTGCCACAGATAGCTCTGTACACTGCGATACTCGGTCAAATAAAACAAAGAGAAACAGATGTACTCTTCTTCCACTATTCAGCACTGCTTAGGCTTCATCTGGATTCCCAGGTCCAATTCTGGACACTAAGGGTGACAACAAACTGGAGAAAAGTTCAAAGGAGGGCAACAAGGATGATCAGGGGGCTAGACCCCAAGGGGAAAAGACAGAAAGAACCAGGCATGTTTCACCTGGAGAAAAGAAGGATGATGGGTTATAGGACATCACTTTTCCATTATTTGAAGGGCCTCTCCTACAGAGGTGGCTCAGTGGACTAAGTCTTCCAAAAACTGTCGGCTGCAAAGTCAGCTGCTCGGCGGTTCGAATCCCGGGTGCCACGCAGCGGAGTGAGCTCCCGCTGATAACCCCAGCTCCCGCCAACCGAGCAGTTCGAAAGCATGTCAATGCCAGTAGATAAATAGTGACCGCCGTAAAAAGCGGGAAGGTAAAACAGTGTGTCCTTGCAGCCACACCGGCCTCGTGGCCATGGACTTGCACAACACACTGGCTCTTCGGCTTGAATACGGAGATGAGCACCGCCCCTAGAGTCGGACACGACTAGCACGCATGTGCGGGGGGGGGGAACCTTTACCTTTATATTTTAACTACAGAGGAGGGGTAGGATCTGTTCTGGATCATCCCCGAGGGCGGGACATGCAACAACGGGCTCACGTGACAGGAAGACAAATCTTGGGTTGATTATCGGGGGGTTGGTGGGGCGTTTGTGACTGTTAGAGGTCTACAGCCATGGAACCAATGACCTTCAAAATTCAACAACCACCTGTCAGATCTGCACTGATTTGGATCCCTGTCTTGAGCGGGGGGCGGGGCGGGGGTTGGACGCTTTCAACTCCATTCGTCGACGATTCTGCAATTGGCACCGACATAAGCAGAGAAATATGGCAAGTTTTGCTCAGCCCGAAGCCTTTAGCCTTTATGTTGCATGTCTAAAGGTTTTCTACACAAAACACGAGGGAGCTTTTTGCTCAGTAAACCCTTCTTCGCCAAGCGTTCCTCAAAAAGTGACAAGCTGCAAAACGACGATAACTATCATTACACACAGGTTCTCGTTAAAAAGATTGCATTTCAGTTTTCCTCTGTGTTTGCAAGCCACGCACCCACGACGGTCAAGATCTCCCATCGTCTTAGAATTGCAGAACCGTGCCATCACAGAATGGGAGGGGGGCTCTAAGGCAATCAATTCCAATTCCCTGCTCAAGGCAGCAATCCAAATTAAAAGGACACCTGCCGGGTGTTTGTCTAAATTCATCTTGAATGTCTCGTGTTGGGAGCGCTCACCAGCTCTCATGGTTTCCGTTGTCATACTGCTCAACATAAGAAGAGCCATCATGCTGGGTCAGGCCAAAAGCCCATCTAGTCCAGCTTCCTGTATCTCACAGTGCCCCCACCAGATGCATTTGGGTGCGCACGAGACTAGATCTCTGTCTCCTGATCCCACTCCCCTGCATCTGGCCCTTGAAGGACCCCGGTTTTAAGCCTGGAGATGACACATCTCCCTCATGGTTTGTCACCTGGGATGGACTTTTCCTCCAGGAATCTGTCCAATCCCCTTTTGAAGGCATCCAGCCCAGATGCCATCACCACCTCCTCTGGCAGGGAGTTCCACAGACTAACAACACGCTTGGTTAAAAAAAATATTTTCTTTTGTGTTCTCACTCTCCTCACCCTCAATTTGAGTGGATGTCCCCTAGTTCTGGTATTTTGTGAGAGGGAGAAGAGCTTCCCTCTATCCACTTTTCTCATGCCCTGCATTATTTTGTACGTCTCAATCATATCCCCCCTCAGGTGCCCTTTTTTCCAGACTAAAGAACCCCGAACGTGTTAGCCTTTCATCATAAGGGATTTTCATATCCAGTAATCCTTTTAGTTGCTCTCTTCTGCACCTTTTCCAGTTCCACTATGTCTATCTTGAGATGCGGTCACCAGAATTGCACACAATTCTTACTATCATTTTGTGCAATGGCATAATGCATAATGCTCAAATAGTCAGGGAAAGCATGTAAAATTTCTCGATGGTCAACCGAAATCCGGCTTGCAGTCCATCTGCGTACAAACCTGTTCTCTCTCTCTCTCTCTTTTCTCTCGTTTTCTTTCCAGATAAGATTCCTGCTGCCTTCCTTGGCCTTCACCTGCCTTCTCTCCTCCTTCCCCCCTCCACCTTTCACCCCTTCCTTGCCCTGGCATCCCGTCAAGCCTTCTGCCGCCGCCGCCGAGTGCCACCGCAGGGCTAGGCTAGAGGCAGGTGCTGGGTGGACGCCTGGCCCGAGGCGAGGCAGAAGCACAGAGAGAGAAATTTTAGGCAGGTGGAGAGAGGGTGGAGTGGAGGGGGGTGCGTGCACAAGGGCAACGAGGAAGACATGAAGACCTGGCTGAGTTTCTGATTAAGCACAACAAAACATTTCCCCCCGGGGCTACGGGTTCCTCAGCAGAACAAACACCAGGCTCCCTCCAGGAGGCCGGGGAGGTTGGGCCGCCACCTGTCAAGATATGTTTGACAATCCATAAAGATGGAAGGAAGACAAACTCTCCCTCCTCCCTGCCCCCCCTCCTGTTTGGGGAACAAACTGTTTGCACAGAGTCCTCCACCACCACCACCACCACCCTCCGCCTTGAAGGAGCGCCTTCTGGCCAAGAAAAGCTTTTGTGAATGGGTGAATGGAGGGCTGAATGGAAGGGGCCTCTGCAGGAACCCGGGCGAGCGGCATATTTGTGTCGGGAACATGCGGGGGGGCGGCGGCGTGCACACACTCCCACAGCAGCCGGTTTTCTGAGTCAACCCGCCGATGGAAGCCACACGCCAGGGATGCTCTGAATGGCCCAGCAAGGGCGGCGTGGCAGGGAGGCGGCCGGCGGCAAGCAGGCCCCACGCTTCAGGCGCCACCAGGCAGGCGGTCGCAGAGGCCTCCAAAGAGGCGCACGCTTGCGAACCACTGAGCCAACACTCACAAAGGCAGGAGCAAAGGGGGAGAGGCAGCCAATGTGGGCATCTCTCTCCGTCCTTGCAGCCGTCTGCTACAGAAATCCAGGCACGACAACACTGAGCTGCACAAAGGTGGTGCAGATATGATTGAGGCGTCCAAAATAATGCTGGGCACGAGTCAAGTGGATAGAGGGATGCTCTTCTCCCTCTCACAAAATACCAGAACTAGGGGACATGCACTCAAATTGAGGGCTGGGAGAGTAAGAACAGACAAAAGAACATATTTTTTCACCCAGCGCATTGTTAGTCTGTGGAACTCCGTGCCACCGGAGGTGGTGATGGCATCTGGCCTGGATGCCTTCAAAAGGGGATTGGACAGATTCCTGGAGGAAAAGTCCATCCCAGGTGACAAACCATGATGGGGATGTGTAATCTCCAGGCTTAAAATGGGGGTCCTTCTAGGGCCAGATGCAGGGAAGTGGTATCAGGAGACAGAGATCTAGTCTTGTGTGCTCCCAGAGGCATTTGGTGGGGCCACTGTGAGATACAGGAAGCTGGACTAGATGGACCTTTGGCCTGATCCAGCATGGCTCTTCTTAGGTTCTTATGTTATGTTCAGATAAAAATAAAATAAAAAGTAGGTTTCCTTTGATTAGGAGCAGAGCTGTAAATGCCACGGGCACACTTCTGAGTTAACACAGAGTTACACCAAAGAACAGCTGGTTCAGAGGAGTTCACCAACACACACGCACATTGGACTTTTGCAAACAGCCTGGCTCATCTTTCTTTGCCAGTGGGTTTCTTTTCAGGAGACGGGCTACCGCGCAGGTATTCCCCCGAAGTGACGCCCACTTACCCACATCGGGTCCCCGATCTCTGAATCCTGCATCCGAATGCAATCCATGCTGATCTCAATCTTGTTCGCGGGGCCATCTTCAGCCGGCTCCTCCAGGAAATTCAAGTCAATGGGCTGGACGGAACATATCGGCCTATAAAACGCAAGAGTGCAAGACGTCTCAGAGAGGTCCCGATGCATAGCAGCCGGGAGGCACACAAAGCTCAGGGGGCTTACTGCAGAGGGAAGGAGATGCCTCCGAGCGTATTAGTTCAAGTTGTCAAAAGCTGAAGCCAAATAAAAAACCTTTTCAGTCTTCAATTTGCCAGGACTTTCTTGGCTGCCTCCCCCCCCACCCCCGCCTCAATAATAGACTCACACATCCTTGTTACAACAGTCCCACTGGCTGTCCATCCGTTCCCGGGCACAACATTCAAAGTGCCGGCTGTCACCTTACAAAGCCCTAAATGGCCTGGGTCCAAACTATCTCAAAGACTAGATCTCCCAGTATGAGTCAACAAAAAGACAGAAGAAGAAAGATACAGAAAAACATATGGAGAAAGAAGATTTGCAGGAGAGGAAAGAATGACATTTGCTTGCAATCTTTCACCCAAGATTGCTCCCCATCAAAACTCCCCAAGTCAATTTCATTTCCAGAAAAGAGAGAAAGGACTTGACATCCACTTAGGGCGCTTTTACATGACCCCTAAGATCCGCTGGCCCCTTGAATTCGGACCAGAGATCTTAGGGGTTTGTCGCTCTTCGTGCGTCTCCACCCCTCCGTACTTCCTGGCTGCTGGCTGCGTGAGGGGAGGGAGGGAAAAAAGGGACAAAAGAATAAAGCCTTACCGCCCGGTGCTGGTGGAAGCTGCCGGGGGAGCCCCGGTCACTTCCTGGTTCCTCTTAAAGGGGTGGGAGGCAAAAAACAAAAACAAAAAGAAGCGAGGAGAGCCCAGCACATCCGCATCAAATATTTTTCACCTCCCAAGAGCAGGTACAAGAAAAGTGTGCTGGGTCGTGCTTAGGTGGGCGGGGTCGCACTTAATTGTCTGCAAACTCCAGAGCTGGTGGGGAAACATTTTTAAGCTCCGGAGCTTGCAGCCATTTGCGGTGGAGTTTAAGGGTCGTGTATAAACACCCTTAAAGAGGAAGGATTTGACCCAGATACGTCCAAAACCCCACTATCCCACACACCCCGCCCCTGACTTACTGCTCCAAGATGTCCCACAGGTGTTCGAAAAAGTCCGGATGGACGTATTCCCTCGTCTGCGAGCCTTGAGACATAGTGGACCGGTAGTAGAAACGGCCCGGGGCGTCCACAAACCTACAAGCACCCAGAGAAAGTTCAAGTTACTTAAGTGTGAAGGACTAAAAGAGCACCTAATACAGGCATGTCCAAACATGGTCCCTCCTGATGTTTTGGACCACAACTCCCAGAATTCCAAGCCTGTATTGCCAATGACAAAGGACTGTGGGAGTTGTGGTCCAAAACATCTGGAGGGCCGAAGTTTGGACATGCCTGACCTAATATCACAAATAGTGCCCGCTCAGAGCTGATCCATCTCATGGTAGGTCCTCCTGTTTTCCTTAAGCCTTCTATGTTTCCAAGCATGTTTCCTTATGTTTTGTTTTGTTATGTTTTGCTTTTCCAGCAAGGCTCCTCTCCCCATGGTGGGGGAGAGAGAAGAAAGCAGTTTAAAAACTGTTCAAAAGGGCCAGAACCATTCCAACATTTAATGCAACCTCCGAATTTAGAGTTTGTCACTTCTGGGGGTTCCTGCATGGCAGGGGGTTGGACTGGATGGCCTTTGAGGTCTCTTCCAACTTTAGGATCCTATGATTCTTCAGTAGAGATGGGCACGACTTAGCGAAATTTCCGTTTCCGTTTTCGTTTTTCGTTTCCGTTACATAACGAAACGAAAAACGAAAAACGGCTCAAACGGAAACGGAAACGAAACGACTAATTTTGAGCCAATTTTCGTTTTTCGTTACTGGAAAAGCACTTAATGGAGCTAAATGGGAAGAAACGAAAAAATTTTCTTTTTCGTTTTCGTTTGTCGTTTTCGTTACGTAACGAAACGGAAACGAAAAATTTTGAAAATTAGCTCATGAAAACGGAAACGAGCCGAAACGGACCCCTAGACAAAAACGAAAACGAACAATTTTTCTGAGTCGTGCCCATCTCTATTCTTCAGTTTATGAAGCCAAGATCCTCAGCGCCCCACAAGCTTCGGGAAAACAGCCGACAGCACATCTTTCAGCGCCAACGTGAAGTGAATGTTGGTACCATTTGGCCCTGAGATATAGTAATAGACAAAGCCAGAACTAGGCCCAAAATTAACCACAACTTGAGGCAAAGCCTTCTTTGTGGTGCATCAGCCTTATGGTGCCAGCTCCCAGAGAATTCCTGCCTGACTCCCTCCTTGTTGTCGTTTAGGAAGCAGCCTAAAACACTGCTTTTCAGGGAGGCCTTCCAGACCAACCCTGATTGATTGGACGCATCTCGTCCTGCTAATAAAGAGAAAATTGTCTCCGGTGCAATTTAGTTTTATGCTGCTAAAGTGTCTTAATCTTTATAGATTATTTGTCCTCATTTGTGTATACACACACACACACACACACACACACACACACACACAAAAGTGGTACCTCGTATAAAGGAATTAATTTGCTCCAAATGAAATTACGTTAAGCAAAATTTTCCTTTATACAAATTTCCCATAGGAATGCATTGAAAACAGAGTGATCCCTAACCGCGGATTCACCCCATAGGCGATTCTGTTAATTTCCCCTGTCTCCAGAATTTTTTTATGTTGTACAGATTTTATGTTATACAAACTCTTTGTTATATGAGGGTCCACTGTATAAGCTTACTGCCTTGCACTAATGGGGCAGTATATAAACAAAACAAAACAAAGACCTCTGCCATGTAAAATATTGTGCCTATTCGCCTGATACAGAAGTGAAACCTTTAGATCTCAATTCTTGGTTAGACCTGGCCAGTTTTATCGCTCATCTTCTGTAAACCAAATGGAATTCATACACACTCCACAGAACTAACGTATTAAGAGGTGTTTCCACCTCACTCCTCTGTAGGTTCAACTGCACCACCATCTCTTTCACCCCAAATACCTCCCCCACCTCAAAAAAAAAAAAAAAGCATTCAGGGATCCCTCATATTTCAGAAATCTCTCTCAAGGGAAGATCATTTAAAAATGGCCTCTCCATTTTGGGCAGGGAAGATCTGCTTCTGTCCAACCAAACACTACCGGTTGCATTTATTTGGGATAACCTGTGCAGCCCATTTCCTAGTTTAAAAGGAATCCCCCAAAAGCAACTTTGAAACACGACAGCAATTATTCACCTAGGATTTAAAACCAAAAGCATAGAGCCAACAACAAAAAAACCCAGAACAAAACTAAGTAAATAAACAAGTAGGACTAAATTAGGGACACGTCAGTCACTAATACCGTACCTTAAAACCATCAAAATAAAATGCCAGTTGGTGTGCATAAGACTTACAAGGCAGGAAAAGGCCAGATTTTAGTTACTCATAGTCTTAAGGGCACCAGGTTTTCTACCTCCCAGGGGAACCAGGCAAATGGGAACATGGGAAGAAATAATTTTGCAGCTGCTGTACCAGCTTTGGACCGTTCTCCTTATTCTACTTTCAAGAAAAAAGCGATACCTTTTTAAAAGAAAGGTAGTTAACAGGTTTTTTTTTAAGAACATGCAATTCCCTGCAGACAGAGGCTACAATGGTACCTTGTATAAAGGAATTAATTTATTCCAAATGAAATTATGTCAAATAATTTTTTTCTTTATACAAATGTCCCATAGGAATGCATTGAAAACAGAGTAATTTATTTATTTATTTATTTATTTATTGCATTTCTATACCACCCATCTTCCAGAAGGAACTCTGGCCGGTTTACAAACGAAGATAAAACCAAGAATATATAACAAGAAAGGGAGAAGAGGAAAGAAAAAGAAAAAACCATCCGGTCTGGTGGGTGTTCGCAAGGGTTCTACAAAACCCTTTCCCCACTTCTGGTGAAAAAAAATCCAATCTTGATATAAGCATTTTGCAGTCCTAGACTGGTAAATAAGAGAAAGGAAGGAAGGAAGGAAGGAAGGAAGGAAGAAAGAAAGAAAGAAAGAAAGAAAGAAAGAAAGAAAGAAAGAAAGAAAGAAAGAAAGAAAGAAAGAAAGAAAGAAAGAAAGAAAGAAAGAAAGAAAAAGATGCACAGGAGGAGGGCTTAGAGAGCCAAAATTACTGCAATAGTTTTGTGACCAATTTATTTCTTCAGTGCAGAAATGACCCGGGAGGAAAGTGATCCTCCTACAACGCAAGAAATACACATCTACCTCAAAGCAAATCCCTTAACACTCCCAGCTAAATCTCGAAAGGTTCACGTTTTACCTTATGCTTCCTAAGTGACTTTATTGTTGCCATTCATGCAGCTGGTGTCCGCAAACCTACACCGAGGTGGCACCCTAAGCTACTGTTTTACACTAAAGAACACTTGTGATTGTCTTTTTATTAGCGGCTAAGGCGGCAGAGGCTCTCTTCATGGATCCGGAAGCCGCCCGGATACGTCTTAACAGAGAGGTCCCTAACTGCGACCATTTTTATGTTGTACAGATTTTATGTTACACAAACTGTTTGTTATATGAGGGTCCACTGTACTACCTAATTTCCCCCTAGCATCCTAGTTTTCGATATGCACAGACCATACACACAAACACACATCTGAAAAAAAACTTTCCAAAATGCAATATCCACTCACTGCCCAAACCAGGCAACATCACCTGCTTCTCTATCCCTTACCTTTTATCTGTGCAAGTTGTTGGGGAACTGTAGCCTGGGGGCCAGCAGACTGGGGCAGGCGGTTACAAGGTCATCGGAGGCCATCCCCGGTGCCTTCCAGCCTGGCTGGCCTTCCCTCCTTGGCCTCCCTGAACCAGCCCCCTGCTTCTCCCCACCCCACCCCCACCCCCCTTGGCTTTGCCTGGAGCCCCCAATGAGCTCCAGCTGCTCCACCAGGTGTCTCGAATCATCCCTCCCTCCCAGGGCCACAGGCTAAAGTGAGCCAACTCAGGGTGTGTGCAAATCTTGGCTTGAGCCATCCCTCCTTGTGCAGGAAACTGAAAGGGTCTCCATGATTAGAGGAAATAAAACAAAAACCAAAACCAAAACCAAAAAATTAACAGGACCTGCGGGGAGGATCCCTGTCTCTTGCGCTTGGCCAAAGATCAATGATTGTGCAAGTTTTTGTGAGTGACTTTTGTGCTTTTCTCGAAGAGGACTGAAATATGGGGCAATCGGCGTTGACCTCGTTGCGGGCATTGGTAAAAGGCAGCTGCAAATGTTATTAGAGATCAATCAAGCCGTCCAGCTGTGTTTGCTGTAGAGATCAGAAAAGGGAGGGTTTTTTTTTTTTTTGGCCCGGAAATATGAGTTTTGCGCAAACTACGCTTTACGCAAACGGCAAAAGCAAACACAATCCTCCTGCCAATCGGTCCGATCTCGCCGGCAAATATCTGAATGTCTTCACCACGTTCCAGGTTAGGGCAGACCGACTCCCAATCAGAGGCTTACAGACTTGAAGTCTGCACACAACTAACAAGGAAATTGACATCTCGATACCATCTTGCACCCTTTTTTTTAATATTAACTCATTCCTTTGGAAAACCTGTTGATATCTTTAATGACTTGAGTGTTCAAAAATAAATCTTCTTTTCTAGAAGGTATTTAGCAAGCAAGCATGTACCATATATAAAAAGCTGACTGTTACAGACGTGTGTATGAAATGAATAATAATGGGTGAGTATATATTTCAAAATCTACACTCTCCTTAAAACTTCAATGCATGTATATTGGCAGTATTTAATCTAAAATGAATAACTGTGTGATTAACCAAAACAGCATCTTCTATAGCTTAAAAAATCTAAGCTTAATATTCAAAGGACACAAAGCAATGGGGTGTTATTGATATTATTATGGTTATTGTTATTGCTAGAGAGTGGTTTCAAACTAGATGAGCAGTACGAAAGTCAAATAATCAAACAAATAGACATTAATGCCTAAGAACAGGAAAAATGCACCAACCCCTATACAAGTGTCTTAAAATCTATTTGGTAAATATTTCACGGATTATAAAAGCATGACATAGCTGGGGATAAAGTCTTTTTAATTAAGTAATATTGCATTGCATCATTCTTACTCACTTCTGGGAGGTATTTTCTCCCCCTTTAGTGAGAAAGCAAAGCACGTGTCCTTTCCCATTCCAAAACAGCACATCATCTCCCTATATTTATAATCCTTGCACCGTGGAAACAAACTGTTGTGTATTGATCTGTATTCCTATTATCTGTACTTGCTTATGTTGAAGTAACTGCCTTCCTGTTCCAAAGGGAACAGGCCTATTGGTTTATTCAAGTTGCTGCATTTGGATCCTCAATCCTATTGGTTTCTGCCAAAAGGCAGCTTTGTGATTGGTTGTAATTGTTCCCTCCAAAATGTATCTTTTCCTAGCCAGTCCTCGCTCCTATAAATGTAGCTTCCTCTCCCCAGTCCCCAGTCTTGTTCTCTTCCTGAATAAAGAGCTGTTGTTACACTAGAAGCTGTCTCCAGCCTGCTTTGTCTCTGAGCTGAAATCACTTCCTGAAATCACTAAACCCCACATCACAACACAAACCTTTATCAAAGTTTGGGCTTTCCAAGTTCTGGAAAGCTCAGAAGCTGAAGGCCACAAGATCTGGCCATCCCGGTCCCAGGAAGGGCTGAATTCCGACAAGTCCAGACCAAGTTGTAAACCTCAAGATCTGAACAAAATTTCCTCTCCTTTGTACCAGCCAGTATGGCTATGAAATATACTGTAATCAGAGAGACTACCTACCTACCTACCTATCTACCCACCTACCTACCTATCTATGCATTCTGTAGTATAATGCTCTGAGTCTGTATATAATGCATTCCCTCTACCACTAACTTAGTGCAAGGCAGTACTCTTGTGGTTTACAATAAATAACACAACACAACCCTCCAGCCAAGATATCAGCACTAAACACCTCTAATAAATTAAGAGAATTAATAAAAACAGAAAAATATAGTACCTAATGAAAATGCAAGTAAAACAAAGACAGTGGAGGTAATCTCCTTTCCTAATGCAAAATACAACAGTATACTGTACATCAAAATCCCATTTTTATCCTGACTTGCATAGACCACACTGAAAATACTTTTACAGTACTTGTTTACTCGGTCATAGCATAGTCTAGCTGGGATGAAAACTGGATTTCGGCTGTGGCCGTCCCTTCTCCCAATAAAACATTCCCCCAATGAATTATGTATTTTCACCCGCTGTACCTATTGTTAAAATTAGCACTTAACCAGTCTTGACCAGGGGCCAGAGGTCTCTAGAGATTGTGGGAGAAATCCCCAGAGGTGCTCCTAGGTCAGGTTCTCCGGTTCTGGAAGGGGCAGGATATCCCCCCCCCCCGCCAAAGTCCTGGTCAGCAGAGAAGCCCTGGTCTAAACTGCCCATGGGAGAATCCCCTCTCGGGCTGTCCCAGAAGCTGGGAAGGGTCCATCAAATTCACAGCAGAAATTAAAAAAAAAAAGCTTCTCGTGTCACCTTGAAGACTTGCACACCGTCTTTCACCATCCATTTCAAAGCCCTGCAATCCATATGTTCGGACACACTCCGAATGCAACAACAGGCCACGGAAGGTGGGAAGCCACAGAGAGAGAGGCCGACCAGCAAGCAAAAATCTTCACCCGTAGTGACCAACAGGTTCACACCCAGGGAATGAGGTGTCTGTGTCTGTACTATATCACTGCACACACACAAACACACACCAATGGCATATGCTTTATATCAGGCATGTCCAAAGTCAGGCCCGGGGGCCAAATGCGGCCCATTTTCAAATTTTGAGTGGCTCACGGCCTCTTCTCCCCACCGGCTCATTCATGCATCCCCCATACTGGATGGAGATGTCAGCTTGCAGATTTAGGGTTTCCCTGCCCTCCCTGCCTCTGTCCATCCCCACAGCCACCCTCCCAGCCTACCCACACCCAGCTCCATTGCTGCAGCATCCTCCTGTCCTCTTTGCATGTCCTACCTAGAGGGTTGCCTAATTCCAGCCCGGGGGCCAAATGCAGCTGGACGGTTGGCCTCCACACATTTTCACCTCAACAAATTTGGCCCTCCTTGCAAAAAGTTTGGACACCCCTGCATTATATAGACCATTGCACCTATACTGTGCAATGCAGAAACAATTATGTTTGCAACTGAATTCCCCCTTTCATCGGGGAGGATTGCTCCATAAAGACACCCCCCCAGGTCATCCCAGGCATCTTCTCTCTTGTTTGCTTGTTTGCTTGCTTGTTGGTGGTGTTTGATTCGTATGCTGTACTTGGAGCTGTTTACGGCAGGATTAAAAAAAAAACGGTCACCAGATTCAGTAAGACAACTTGAAATAAAATCGACACCCAACCTCAGAGTACAAAGAAAAGCAAACAAAATCTATTACAACACTATAACGGAACATAAAATAAAATAAGACGTTTCATCAAGTCACCAGGTGGATCCAGCCTTCCGCCCTGACTTTCCTTCCCAGTTCAAAACTTCTCAGACTGCTTCCCATTTTCCCAGCCCTCAGGATTGAGCAGAAGCCTATTCTTGTGGTTGCTCCCATTTTATAGCCAGGAAAACTGAGCCTGGAACAGAATGGGCCCTTCTCATTTACAATCAAAAGGGATTCATGCCAACTCAAAACACATGGAGAGGGGTAGAAGTAAAGAAAAATCAATTTAAACCTCCGAATTCTGGGTTTAATTAACCAGAAAGACACCTCCCCGCCTGATTAATCTTTGAAAGCTTCCTGTAACTTAGGCAACACCTTGTAGGCATTTGCAAAAGAGGAGACCTATAGAACCCATGGGGATTTGGTGAGTCAACTGCTCTCCAAGTTCAAATGGGACCTGATGCAGCCCCCCCCCCCCCACTGATTCACTCTGTTTTGGCACTGAAGGGCCACCCAGAGGCTAACAACGCCAGCAAACAACTTAGTAAATCTTTCAAACAAGTTTTTTTTAAAAAAATAAATTATTTTAATTTCCACACGTAAAGAGGGCAGGATAGGTAACGAGTCAGGATTCTATAGGTAAGAAAAGGAGAGAGTTACATGGCATGTTTACATTATTTTCACTATTTTGACCATGGCAGTTATGAATCTATTATACTACTGGAGCAATTTAATTGCATATTTCTTTCAAACATATTTATTTATTTATGTATTTATTTATTTATTTATTTATTTATTTATGGACTTTCCAAAGGAATTATGGGCAGTTCACAACTAACAGCGCAAATACGATAAATCCATATTACAAGACGTATAAAGAGCATATAAAACTGAGACCATAAAGTCATTAAGAAGACAACCAAAATATAAGATGGCGGTGAATAAATCAAATGGGTAATAAACAAAACAAAACAAAAAAACCAGCAAAAAAGAAGGAACAAGAACAGCCTTATTGGAAGACAAAGGCCCAGTGAAAAATCTGCAGTTGCAAAACTGATGCTAAATTCCTTGCTTCCTAAGCCAGCTGAAGGGAAGCAAACCAGTGTGGCCAAACTAACCTCAGTTTCTCCATCTGTAAAATGGCACAAGAAAAAAAAAGAGCCTTATTCCGTGGGCTTGATCTGGCTTTGGCAACAAGGGACTTGCAGGAGTCCATTTGGGGGCCCCTGAGGAGCTTATTTACACATGCTAATTAACCTAAACACTTGCACAATGAGAATACCACCACCACCCCTGTTTCAGACTGTG